>JAZGTI010015747.1:0-12171 GCA_036877585.1 Botia kubotai
TTATATATAAAGATTACAGAATCACCCGTATACATCACAAAGATTATATATAAAGATTACAGAATCACCCGTATACATCACAAAGAATATATATAAAAATTACAGAATCACCCGTATACATCACAAAGATTATATATAAAGATTACAGAATCACCCGTATACATCACAAAGAATATATATAGAGAGTTTTTCACATGTTCACATGTTGAGGAGAGTGAGCGACTGCTCAGAGCTTATGTCACAGGAGAGATGTGTAACTACTGTACAGACGCGTCTGCATGAGTGTTGATGACTCTGTACAGTGAGAGTTATCTTCACAGTGAATGCTTTTGTAGAAGATGCTGCAATAGCAACAATGAAATGACAAAAAGCAAATTAAAGTTTTTAATAAGGTCATTGATTTTTTAAAGCAGGTTACACAGTGCAAAACAGCACAAACCCCAAATTAAATCATTTTTGATAAATAAATAACCTCATTAACATTCCTGTACTCTTTAACTATCTGAGGTCATCCTTCGGCCAAAAAACGCTTCATATGTAATAATGACAACAATAACTTCAGCTCAGCTTCTGCTAATTAGCTAATTAAAAGCTAATATTACATATCATTTGCACATTATGCATACAGTACAGTGAGTTTACACGATTAGCACGAGTGGGTTTCAGCAAACGTTTAATTTAAGCCATCAGTTGTTGCTACGCTGAATTAAATCTCAGTGTGAATAAGCTAATAAACATCAGCAAAGAAATAGACAGACAATTAGCAAATATTCACAGAAATCAGTTTCATAATATTCCACAAATATTCAGGGATGATTCTTCCCTCAGGATTTATATTCAGATAAATCAGCAGGCTGGATTCTTCATGAAGTCAGTTGAGTATAATATTTCACACATGAAACAAACATCTGAATTGTTTTTTAATGGAGTGTAACATTTGCCTTTAAAAAAAAACAAAAAGTGTGACATGAAAGTAGGGCACCCATCATCACCTGTATACACCTGTAACTGTGTCACTGCTTTGCCTTCAAAATCATGGACAAAGTGATGCCAAATTATAACCTGTGGTTTATTAAACACTGAAGACCAAGTGTTTCAATACCAAAACAATTAGCCTTTGAAATGACATTTCAAGCTAAATAAAATTGAAAATGCATGCTCAGTTATTCACACAGGCAATGAATAAAGCTTTTACAAACAGCTGGATAAAATAAAATCGCTTCTGTTCAGTGGCTGCTGTTGGCACACAGTCCCTGAGAAAAAGTTCAAGCCAGTGAAATACTGTGATGAGGTAAATTCCTCAACTAGCATTACAATTAAAATTGAGTATCTCTCTCTCTCTCTCAATTAAAATTGAGTATCTCGCTCGCTCTCTCGCTCTCTCGCTCGCTCTCGCGCTCTCGCGCTCTCTCGCTCGCTCTCGCGCGCTCTCGCTCTCTCTCGCTCTCGCTCGCTCTCTCTCGCTCTCTCTGTCTAATCCATGAAAAGCCTGTTTTCTGCTGTGGAGTGAGATAGGAGAAGGATCCTTCTGAAAACTGGTTTCCTCTCCAGGTTTAGGACAGTTCTGGACTGAGTCCAGTATCAGCCTCCTGCTGCTGTGCACACAGAGAGAGGGATAAACCTCCATTTCTCAGTCTTTTGTGGTCAGTGGTCAGTTTCCATGTGGCTTGTGACATAAATCTGTAAAAGGCTTTTTTCTTCCAAATGGAACATGAGGGGTGACATGAGGGGTGAGAGGGGTGTCCAGGTATCAATCAATGTGTTGATGTAGTGTGGAAAATATTTTGAATCTTTGCACGCAATCCTTAATTCATAAAAAAGATTTGATTTTAGTCTTCAAATAACTCAAAATTGAAGCTCAGAAACTGTTTTGTTACAAGATTATATTAATAACCTCTGGCTGAATTTAAAATACTGCAGCCTTTGTTGTCCTTAAAATATCTCTTTCAGCTCTCTGACCTGAAATTTGACATCATATCAAGTTTGACATTTTTCTCATCCTTTCCAAGTTTGTGTCAAACCCCTCAGTGCACGTACACTCCATATCCATGTGTTCAGTTACTTAACTTACACCAGCAGCTCCTGCTGTGTCTTTGTTTGACTTTGTTTTCTGTTCAACTGCTTAAATAAATTTGAATTGAAAATGTAATCGTTTGAAAGCATTTGAAACCAACATGTGAAGAAATCACAAGAGAAACTGTGATTTAACTGTGATTTAATGACTCTTCTGCACAGCTGTGTGACAGCTAGCCCCAGTCTCCTGTATACAGACTGTCATAAGATATTTGTTTTACATGTGGAATGCATCTTTTTGAAAGCATTTCTGTGACCTCTGAAATCTTTCAGGTCAGGTCTGAGGATGTTAGGTGTTGTCTCATTTTAAATTACAGGGCAAACTGTTTTAGCTCTAGAAGGTAAGTCAGGGATTTTACCTCTGTGTAACATCCCAGAATCGCTGAGCCCTGTAATACCACAGCCATCAAAAACCTTTTATTGTTTTTTAATGGAACAATGAAAGAATGTGTATCTGACAGAAACTTTGTCAGCTGTCAGATATTTTTCATGGTATTGTCTTTCTGTTGTGTTGGGAGTTGAGCATTTAATGTGTTTTGGTATTGCGATACAATATCAGACAATTTTGATGTGCTCTGATGTATTTTTATCTTTTAATGTTAATGAATAAATCATTTCTGGGGGGACTCATTTCTGTATAGAGAACGCTGTTGCACATGCACAGGGTTTTATAAGGCTAGGTGAAAAAATCAACCAACAGAAAAGCATTAACACACTAACTTACTGGACTGCTCCTCACCTACAGTCACAGACGTGCTGTGTGGACCAGCTTTGAGTTCAGCTGTCCTTGATTTATTCCACAAACCGCATGTCAGAGGAACTGAGGACTAGAGAACACATTCTGTTATCAGGGATGCAGGAATAGATTAGAGGACAGAAACCTCATTTAAAAGAGCAGCCACTCTCCATTTGCAGCCCAGATATGTTGTTTCCTAGCTAACAGGGAATGTTCCCAAAACATTGCTAACATTCTGTAAAAGTAAAATGATGTGTGTGTTAAATGACATCAGAGTTTTCATTCGTTTTCAGAGTTTCATTAAGAATTATGGTTATTTTAAGAAAACAGTATTTATTTTATTGACCTGCAGCAGCATTAATAAGAGCATGTAATTCAGTTTGCTGTGAACGTCTGTTGTGCCTGAATATGATGAATTAAACAACGGGCAAAACATGTTTTTGATGATTAATGTTGATTTTAAACTCAGCAGCTCCTGAGGAAACATCCACATGATTAAAATACTGGAGGTTGGATGTTCAGAGCTGCCGAGCTGTGATGTAAACAAGCCATGTGCTGATAAACAGATGAATAAACGACTGAAACTGAAGGAGAAAATCCAGAGGCCAGTGGCCTGCTTGAACAGAGTGAAGTTTTAAGCAGCTCAGAAATCCAATTATCCAGACTAATAAGATGAAATTCTGACATACAAGCTTTCAAAAGACCGTGAACAGAATGTTTGCAGCACTGCTAGACCTGTGGACATAAAAGTATACCATGGTAAATACTCAACTAACAGAGAATGTTCTATGAACGTTGTCATCAAAAACTTGCAGTAACATTAGCAGAATGTTTTTTCTAATATTATATATCATATAGCCAAATGTTATTCCAGTGGAACATTTTAAAAGTTACAGAATTAAAAAGTTAATACAATATCTGTTAAAAAACAACATTTTGTTTCTTAATGGAAATATTCTTACAACCTAAAATTGCTAGTTCTGTATAAGTGTCAAGATACACATCTGCTTTCAAACCATGTGGTTTGTATAATACTGTAGAAGAGAACGTATTGAATATTAACAGTGTAAATGTAACATGATGCATTTCTGAGGTAAATGAAGTAAATGAGAAAGATGTGGGGGCGGGGCTTGATCAATTCCTCACATTCTGTAGAAAAGACAGAATCATTCTTTGAGGTCATTTGCAGTACATACTGAAATTAACGCATTAGAAGTGGACATTTACTGGTGATTACAAAACTTGTGTGCAGGTGGAACCGGCAGTGGAATCACGCTGTTTGTGTTCCACATAAATTTAGTCCCAAGCGGAGTGAGTGCTGTACTCACACAGAAGAGAAAACCATGAATATGTCATCAAAGAGTCCATCACCAGAATCTGAACTCTCTTCCCAGAATCCCTCTGTCTGCAGACTGAACTGCTGCCCAGCTGCATTAAGTTGCTTGTCTCTTTCCATGTCCTTGAAGTCTCTTGTCACAGCTTTAGACAACGATAGCCAACGTTCTGTGAATGTTCTCTGTTAGCTGGGCTCTGATGTTTTAAACATTGAGAATCCGAGCAGGTTGTAAAGGTCAGGAGATCTTTCTGAGATGAGTTCCATCATCTCAAGTGGGAGAAGATTTGAGCTGCGTGTGGAAAATGAAAGAAATGATGTGAATTTAATCGGCTTCATTCTGTTTCCCAGTCACTCAGGTTTAATATGAGCGCTGGGGAATCAGGAGGAATAATGTTATTTTTCACAGCCGACAAACAAACCGCCGCCTGCAACTTAAGGATAGAATTATTACTTCTCCAGGATGGAAATGTGTCTGTTTTTATCACATGAGGCCATTTTGTATGAAAGTTCTCGGTTAATTACACAAGCCAGTGGCTTCGGTATAGCTCCTCATTTTCTCATTAGGAAATACCGGGAGTCTGTTCTGAATACTCATGAGGTCATTCATTTACAGAACCTAATTTCATCTGCGGAAAATGATTTGTACCTGAAATCTTTCACATCTTCTTTTCACATCAAGAAGTCACATTGATTACTGAAAGCTCATTTTGGGGTTGAAATCATTGTTTGAAGTATTTCTGACAGCAGCTTTTGGGCAGTTGTGCAGCTGTGATAATGCTGCATGAGAGCACTGCAGCTGTATGAATATAATGCAACTACACACTTAGAGCTGCAATCCAAAACCTTCCCCTCTCTACTGCCATCTCTGTCTGAAACATAACACTGCAGGTTACTGATGTGGATGACAAGTTTAATGACCCTCTTCTATACTGATCTGTGCTGGTCAAGCTGTTACATTGTCTCTCAGTGCTGCTGTAAAACTAAGACCATGTTCTTATTTTAATCACGGTTTCTTCTCTCTCTGCTAGCTCTTTATAAACACCACTGCGGTGAAAGACAGAACTGATCTCAGGGCCTCACACAGCCAACCATCCCAAAACAATTGCTAAATGCTGTTTGTAAAAGCTAACAGGAGAGCTCGGGGCCAAACACAGTTCAGTCGGGCGGCAGTATTTCCAGCTACAGTCCAGCATAGTGTATTTTATTTCTTATGCATCAACACTGTAAATCACTGTAAAGTGAGTCCTCAACCTTAAATTAAAAAAGACATTAAGCAGAAATTTGCTTTGGATAAAAACTCAAGAAATACATTTGAATTGTAATGTAGACATCATGCCCTGCATCACTGGCATCTGTTGCTTTATTCTGCTGACATTTAACCGCTGACAAAATGTTTACTGAGAGATCTATTTAGCTCCCTGAGCTGAGCTGTTTTTAGCTGAATATAAAAATTTTTCCCTTGTAGAACAATTTGATTCTGGTTTCTTCTTCACTTGGGCAGGTAGTTAGGGGCAGCAGCTGGCTGTGAAGCCTCAATACAGCAGTTTGTTGTATTTTGTGCACCTGTTCCCCCACAGCGCTAACTGTACTTGCATACTAAATGTTTTACATCCTAGATGCTTCTTTTGTCTTCGCTTCTTGTCTCAGGAAACACACATGAGAGAGACTGTACTGTACTGTAGACGCCTCAGATCCTCTTTTACAATTTAATGAGAACTGCGAGTTATCTGAGCACACTTATTTAGGCATAAAGAAACAAACAAATACTAAAACAAAGTTATGAAAGTTTTCTAAATGGCAACTCAAAATTGTTATTTGGTTCACAGTAGTGTAGTTAGCTAGTTAGGTAATTATCTTCAATATTTAGTTATTTACAAACGGTCACAGGTCTGGTCTCCATTAATTGGTACGTTCAGACCGGGATATAAACGGTTTCAAACAGAGATGGCGGTAGAGAGGCAAACGATACAGATTGCAGCTTTAATGTAATCAGAGCATAAAATGGAACGGACTGATGGAGGCGACTACACTGGCATTACATTGGGTTTTTATTTAGCTCTCATCCTGTCACCCTTTGCTTTTCTGTGATTTATTTGACTAGTGTCTCATCATCGCTCAGACTCATAATCATGTGTCATCGGCTCGATTAATGAGTTGATATGCTCAGCAAAAATCTTAAAACATCTGATTATTATTTCCTGTCAGTGGAACAAAACAATCCAGACTCTCCATTATCTGCAGAAAAAATAATCCATTCTAATAATCCATCTATACAGCCATCTAATGCAGATGAGCTTTTAATGATCGTAAAGCAATCCAGAGGAAAGAAGAGAGACCGGATCGTTTAAAAGTGTTTCATTTGTTAGGGAATTCTGAAGGAAGGACTTCCCTTATCAGCCCAGATGGTTTCAGCCGAAATGAGATTCTTCTGACATTTCATTTGCCCTCACGGAACAGCAACTAAAACTGCATCAGTCGAACCTTCTGCTCGAAATGCCATTTAGAAATATCATTTTCTATTTTTGGTGAGAGAGAAAAAAGAAGAATCTGAGGATCACATGAGGGCTGAGTTATCATCTGTAATATGGAGATTTACTGCAGAGAGAGAATGTTATATGATACAACTAAAAGCACTCCAGATAAAGTGCAGGAAAATCCAGAATATATGTAAGTACATATATACTGTAGATAAAGTGGTACACCAGGCACTGAAATGGAGCATATGACCAACATCAAAACTATATTAAATATCTAATATGACTGCATGAGCTTTTAAAAATGTTTTCCTACATTTTCTTGAAATTAATTTGTTGAAGGATGAGAACTGACTTCAGTCTGCGTACCGGGTCACAGACTTCAGCTACAAACCATTACTTTCATACTGTACTGTCACTTCCATTCTGTCATTTCTTGCATTCAGTTGTGCATTTAAAAACGATATGATCCTAAATGGCCTCGTCATAATCCATAATTCAGATAAGAGCACTGGGAATGTTGGAGCAAACACGTCATCACAGTTTGCTTGTTAAAACATCAGACTGTCATTTTAAGAGCTGTAGCTCATGAGGATTGAGAATTCAAACTCAGCTGTGTGTGTTTTAATCAGATTGACTGCAGTCTCAGGAAAGCTTAAGAAATGGTCTTCACTGTTTCTGAGTAGACAAAGATGCTGAGAAATATCAAAATACAAAACAGAATCTATAATAACAAACCAAGACCACAAAATCATCAAATAACAAAGTAAATAAACAGAGTCAGGCCATATCAGATAGTGAATAAATATCATGTTTAATATACTGAAAGTTCTTTTAGTAACACACAGGAATGATGCAGTAAATGTGTAACATATGCCCCTTTTCCCAACTGATCTCCCATCAGCTCCTGCAATAAAGATTCATTGTTACGATCTCACTGTGAACCTAAGAGCCAATAATCGGTGATAAAAGAGATTTACTCATTGGCACCGGCAAAAATCATTTCCATAAAACAAACGCTGAGTGGAAGTGATTTCTTTATTTTTGTATTTCTTGGTGAGTCAGAGAGAAAGTCTGTCAAAATATGTTTATTTCTCCCCTCTGGAAGTTTAGTCGAGCAATTCAAACAAAGATTAATGTAAGAAATATGCCAGTGTACAATTTGTGCAGTCACTTTACATTGAGTGAATTCTCACTCGTCTGAAATTGCTCCTATTAAAGTAATTCATAACTGCAATATTCATAAATTTTACCTTTTGTTCATAAGAGTCAGCCAACATCGTACATTTACAAATATTGGTTAAATAATATTAATATTGGTTAAAGCTGCAGTCTGTAACTTTTGCCTCTCTATCGCCACCTCTGTTTGAAACATACTTTACATTACATATGTTGAATTTGAATAAATTGAAAATCAGACCGACAGCTCATATTGTAAATCATTATAAAGTTACTGTTGTGAATCAGGGTAGGATAAAGATATCGTGCTGATCAATGATCTGTCGTGTTCTTTCTCAATAACTGATTTTTTACATTTTTATTCTTAATATTTTCAGCATATCTAAACAGAATATTTGATGCACGATGTTAATTATTAAAAGCTTGAAAATTCTTTGCTATATGTTGTTGTGTGTCCACCTGATTCTCAGCTGTAAATATAATTGTTGCAAGTTGTTTCTTTCAGATTCTTAAAGCACAATTTGTATAAACCGATATATAGGACTATATATATATATGTGTATATGTATATATATGTATATATGTATGTGTATATATATATATATATGTATATATGTATATATGTATGTAGTCGTATTTCATGTAATGTTATAGAACAACATGTCTAGTTTTCAGTGTCTCAAAACAAGAGTTTTCATTACTGAACGGTTCTAAAAAGCTGTGAAACAGTCATCCGCTCTGCAGGATGAGTGTCATGCTGTGTAAAAGCTCACATCTGAGTGTCTGCTCTCTTCCTGGCCAGCTGACAGAAACAGCCGTGTCAACATAAGAGCCGACGACACAAGCGACTGCATCAGCCGTGCTCAGCAGTGCCACTGAAACAAGAGCTCACTGAGGGACACTGAGACAAAAGCACAGCAGGATGAAACTCGCTGCACTGCAGAGCGTGAGAGAAATGCAGCATCTGATGCGACTCACACAGGGAATAATGCTGGAAAAGATCTGGCTTCACTTTTCATGTGTAAAAAACATCTGACCATCACACTTCATCTGACATCCCTCTGTGAAAGTAATGTAATGTGATGCAGCTAACAGAGATGACCTCAGAACACTGGCTAATGTTCTCTAAAGGTTTTCCCAAAGTTATTAAAAACATTCAAAGTTTGTAAGTAATAAAAATGAAACTCTGCCATCCACAGTCATCACAATTTTCATTATCACTTTCTTTGTGTGTGCCTGCGTGTGTGTATGCAAATACGTGTGGCTGAAATATCACTGCACACAGAACACAGTTGGACAGACTGCAGTGCTACAGTTTTTAACTGGTGTAACTGGTGTAAGCTACGCTAGCGTCAGTAGATTGTTTGTTGCTTTCAATAACGTTTATCATTCTCTAAATGAATACACGAATGTAAACATGTCTGAGCTGGTAATGAAAACGGTCATGATGTGCTAAACTTAGCATGCTTACAGTACCAACAGAACTGCTGCTTCTCATAGTCTTACCTTCACTTCCCAGCTAACAGGGAACGTTCTCAGAATGCTGCCTAAAAGAACATTTCTTTAACGTTATATATCATATATCAGAAACGTTATCCCTGACTTGTTTTGAAAAGTAGTGTCCATTATTACTGCAGATTTAAGTGTTCCTGCCATGTGTCATCTCGCAGCAGACACGTGACTGCAGGCAGGGCGGTGAAATCCAGCTGGAGAAGATCCTGAATCATTTACACAGCACCTGTGAATTCATTAAGTGAAGGACTGTAGATGAGATGGCCGGAGGCAAAGTTCTGTAAAATTGTTTACAGTTGCACTATGAAACGGTTTCACCCTTTTTTAAAGGCTCTTGTGTCAGTATTTAGCCTGGATTTCACCAGCCACTTTGAGCTGATTCCCAGACAACATGAGCTGTCCTCCATCAGGCCCCTGCAGGCCCACACAGAGAGCCAGCACTCATCTGCACTCATCTGCTCCCTCACACTTCCCTCTTCACTACTGAGGGAGCCCTCCTTAGATTCTTTGCCTCCACTCATATAATATCATGAAACACAGAAGCGTGTCTGATCTGAGACTCTGAACAGACAGACATCTGCGCTGCGGTCCTCTCGGGTCTGTTTTAAAAACATGAGTGTGTACTACAGTGTGTCTTTTTGATGAAAAACACTTTTTCATCAAAGTCTTGGCCATGATAATATTATTTATTAGGATTTAGGAGTAAAATATTCTTTTGGTCATGATTTATGTTTAACAGAAACATTATTTTATCGCGTGACCAAGGCTAGTAATTATAGATGCTACAGCAAGTGGTTTACTGTAGTGAACAAACACTTTTATTGAGCATGAATCCATAGGAAGAAATATTTTCTCTCCTTACAGATAAGCAGCCCACCTTTGCTTAACATTTTGAAATGTTTTTGTAGAAGATGTGATGTATGACTGCAGTTTATCATCTTCACAATCTCATTCTGTCTGTTCTGATGAAAGATGTTTCTGTTGTGCAAATATAAATAAAGTACTATCATTTAAAAGTACATCATAAAGGTGTGTGACCCAAAACAATCTACTTCTGCTAAATAATAGAATTATAATAATTCTGTTAAATAATAGAATTTGGAATGTAAAAAGGCGTTTAATTTTCAGCAGTGGATACAATTAATTTTAAGACTTGTTATTGTTGTTTTCTCCAGATTGGAACAGCTGATGTTAAAAGCAAATGAACTGCCATTGATTTAATGGCTCATTCAGATTTCAGTGTGAGACAGAGGAAAGACACACAGATGGATCTGTATGTGCTGTATGTCTGCTCAGCACATCACAGAAGGTCATGCATCACTGCTGGAAGCTGTAATCGATTTTCAGCTAAACCGACTAACAGCCAGATGTTGCTTTAACATGACAGACGACACGTTCTGCTTCCTGAAATAATGTGTGACGTTCAGCTAATGAAAACATTCAGTGAAGTGTAAACTGCCTGTGATGATTTCACACAGGTTATGTTTTAATCTCTTGAATGTTTTCAGTGTCATAGAGACGGACTGTCTTTGTGGGAATCATTCACATAATGAGTGTGTTTGATTTTAAAATTGGATGACTTTTCACCCAGTGGGTCTCCGAGTCTTCTTACACGGCACTTTAAAAACACAATTTTACAACATTATTATGTAACTCAGTCACTGAAGACTTTTAAACATGCAGAGGGTGACACTTAGCCCCCATACCCGCAGTTTCTGTGAGTCCTGGAGCCCTTTTGGCAGTCTGTATTCCCTCTGTGGAATGTGACTATCTTCCTGGCTGATTCTGATGTTTCCTTCAGAGAAGAAAGTGGATGAATCTCTCTGGAGGTCACACTGATGCTCAGAATAGTCTGTTGAAAACATGCTATGAAGTCACAGCACAATGCTGTCTGCCTCAGTGAATAGCACAGCATTCCTCACGCTCCTGATAGGAATGTTGACACTGCTGATCCTGATGGAAATGTACGGCTATGTGTTTCTGAAGATTGATGCTGCTTTATGATCCCACAAGGCCACTGTTCACTGAACATACAGTAAGTGTGTGTGTGTGTGTGTGTGTGTGTGAGAGAGACCACAAGCTGAACCAAGTGAAAAATACAGGCAGCACCAACATGAATTTGACACGATATGAGGAAAAACTACACACAGCAGTGCCTCAGCTACAGGGTTTTTGACAAACTCTGTATAAAACAGCATTTTTTGCCAGAAAAACACCTAAATAACATCATAAACATGGCATTAAAAACAGATGCTATTTCTCAATACACTGTGTGTTCCTGCTCTTGTGCATGATGTTTGTCTTCATGATCCTCCATCAAAATGTAAAGTCTGGCTCTACCTCACAGAGCAGAAATAAAACTGGCTGTTTCCTGCTGACTTCAACACACTCGTGTGTAATAAAACACATAGATGTGACTTTTCAACTAGCTCTAATTTCACACAAGTTATAAAGCTAACTTTTAATAGTAGCAATATATGTCCTAAAGTTATTAAACATGGTGTAAAGAAGAGGTCCTCTTGAATCATGTCAATTAGCTGTTTTCTGTCTCTCTATCACCATCTCTGTTCAAAACACAAAACTGCTAATTATTTTAAATTATTAAATTAAATTAAATTAAAGTTTAAATTCTAAAGCCTCTGCCAAGATAAAACCATCTTAACACAGACCAGACGTCAATTTATTCATCTGACATATTACAGCTCATATTCATATATTGCATCATCACTCACTCAACTCATTCACCTTTTCTCAGCTCCATTCTCTCACATCCTCTCAGCTCCATCCTCTCAGCTCCATCCTCTCAGCTCCATCCTCTCAGCTCCATCCTCCCAGCTCCATCCTCTCGCATCCTCCCAGCT
>JAZGTI010015748.1:0-13201 GCA_036877585.1 Botia kubotai
AACTAAAAGGAAAGACACAAAAGCACATGGAGGTATGTCAGTTTTCGACATTTACACTGTTGTGTTAACCCATTGCCGTTAGTTTGCTATGTGTCACGACAACTATGACGTTAAACACACGAAAATACCACATGGGTGATTTGTGACTGTACAGCACTGCTTTTAAGAATATAGTGGCATTCTCACTGTTTTAAGAATAGCACAGCTTCTTTTAACGTAATCATAACTATATCCATGTGATCTGTTTCATGTGTCAATAGAATTATTAGAATGTTATCGGGGGGATTGCCATACTTAACTAGACTTAATCATATTCGCGTTAAACTAATTGTTACTAAATTACGTGCTCCAGAACACATGATGTCACCGCAGGAAAGAATAAAAGCTAGGATGCAAGAAAAGGCCAAGAAGAAAACAGCTGAAAAATACACTGTTGATCAATTAATAGCAAAGGTAATGTCATATACATTATTGTGTTGCCCCAATTGTAGATAAATTTATGAATTTTTGTACTGTATATATGTGCTCATATGTGCTCTCTTGCTGTGTGCTTCAAAGACTGAAGAGTGTATAGACAACCTTGACTTTCCAATGGCAAAGCTGTTCTGTCAGCGAGCACTGGACATCGAACCCGCTAACCTGGTCATCCTGGACATGCTGGGAAACATCTGTGCTGAACTGGGAGATGCAGAGCAAGCCAAACAGATATCCTTTCTTTGCACACAATAATCATCCCAAAACCATAATGTACATATTTAACTATAATAATATAATAATAACCAATACTATGCGTCTACTTGGAGTATCCGGTCATGTGTTGATGATGTGACCATATTTGTACGGTGTGTTATTATCCTTGACAGCAGTGTGCGTGTTTCTGAAGGCTGTGGAGCTCAGTCAAGAGGAGGGCCACAGTAAGTACATGTACCTGGGGCAGATTCACACAGGAATGGAGGCTGTACAGTACTTCAGCAAAGGCACCGAAATCATGCTGAACGCCATGGACAAACACGCCAATGAGGCAAGACTCTACCTAAACATATTAAATACATGAACTTACAGTTCTAAAGTTAGTATTGTGTTCTGAAAGGCACAGAGTTAGCATTGATATAATAGCAGGAGGCATGTTGCCTGTGTGTGGTATTTGCGTCTGTGGCAGGGAAGTGGAAAAGACAGATGAACAGATGTGTGTTGTTCCTGTAGGTGGAGAGCTATTGAATAGCTGTAGTCAGTCACAGACATTGTTTTACATCAAATCAAACTGCAGTCAATTGAAATGACTGCACAGGCTGTGCACATGCTGTACGTTAGATTCAGATACTCTGAATAATGCTCTGAGCATTGAGATGGCATAAATAAGACCTACAGGCATGGTGGTGTAAATGACAGGCGGTGTCATTGTAAGAATTGTGCTTTCAGAGGAGGAGGCTAATCATTTGTTTTTGGAACTGTGTTGGGGAATGTGTTCTCAATTGGTTGGCGGAAATAGGCAGTTCTGTCTCTAAGCATCAGAGGGCAGTAAAACCTCAGCTAATCTAATGTCTGTAGTACTGATTATCAGATTTGTCAGTTTTCACAATGCAGTATAGTTCGTAATATGGTAATGACTGAGGGTACCGAGTAATTCTATTGCATTTGTATTTAAGAAACAGATCAATCAAAACTGAGAGTTTAGTCATTATTTACTAATTATTAATGTTGTTCCAAACCTTTTTGCTGTTGTGTTTTCATTAGAGAATTTTTGAAAAGTCTTCAACAGCAGTTTAACAGCTACAACAATATTTCTTGACCTAAAAGTCAAAAAGGAACTTTGTATAAGAAACAATGACCTTAAACCTGGCACAGTCATTTTAATTATTAACATATTAATAAATAACAACTTAAATATACTGGTCCTCACATTTTAGTTTATAGCACATTTATTAAATGAATTAGGAGTGTACAGCTTTTATGAACTACCCTGTGTTCCTTTTATTATTTTTTTTTGTTGCTCTTGGCATGTGACATGTTCACAATAAACAACATCTCTCTATCCTCCAAAAAATATTTAGGTTGAACTTCCCTTTTTAAGTTATTGACATGTGGGTCTGTGTTCCGATAGGCTAGTGCGTTCGGAGCAGCTACTTGTCCCTCTGAGGGTGATGTCACCAAGAAAGATGTGTCTGTGGCCTTCTGTTCCATCGCTGAGATCTTCTTCACAGATCTTTGGTAAATGTCTCTCGTATTTTTCTCACAGACGTATCCTGGCATTTGCTCAACTCCTGTCCTTCTTTGTTTGCTCTGGCCTGTCTCTCTCATTTCATTTCTCAAACTCTTTGGCTTTCTGTACCTGATGAGATGACGTGCCCCCCCACACACCTGGGATGCTGCAGACTGGTGCCCATCTGCTCTGAGACCTGCAGAAAAGATCTAATCACAGACTGGTTGATAGAGGGATGGAGGGAGGGAGAGGGGTGGGAATTCAGGATGGGAGAAATGATAGAAGAGAGATGAAAATGAGCTTTGGATTGGACTCGGTGTTGATTGCCTAGAACTGTGGCAAGGCGCAATTTCATTCTAATATACCAACCAGAAACTTTAAATTCAAAGTACTATGGAAAGGTCAAGTGTATTGGTTATGTGTTACTGCCTAACCATTTCACACATCGCTGTACATTATGAAGCTATAGCAGCAGCCTCTAGCGAAGTATGCTATGTGTCTGTGCTGATGTACGGCTGTGTGTGTGTGTGTGTGTGTGTGTGTTGTTTTGGTACATGTGCTGCAGGCGAGAACAACAAAGAGTGTGTGCTAACAAATAATAGTTTTTAGAATCGCGTGAATGCCCACGGGTGCCGTAAAAACTCAGTTTTATTTCAATTATTTGTCAACTTTGTAATTGTTTGTGTAAATATTTTATTCACTGGTCAATGACTCTTCAGACGTTGAGTGACTTTTATGTGCTGTGATTTTATAAGCGTTTCGTTGTTGTACAGCATGGAGGAGGGAGCTGCCGACCGCTGCAGGGAGGCATTGGACAAAGCTCTGCAGTACGATGAACACAACCCTGAAGCTCTGCAGCTGATGGCCAGCTACCTGTTCAGCATCGAGAAAACAGAGGTACAACAGGTTTCATGTATCTCAGAGACAGGAAACAGGCCTCTGGCTCACCATCAGACCATCATCACTGTTACTTAGAGGTTCTGAGTGTGGTTTTATTGCGCTATGAGCAGTGAGTCATTATGAAGTCATAATTAGTGTGGGCGGAGAGCAGCGGAGAGCTGAGTCGTGTGTTTTTGAGGAGAGACAGTGAGTATGTGTGTGTGTGTGAGAGAGAGAGAGCTTTTAGGTCTGTTTGGTTGTTTTTATGAGAGAGAGTGAAAGATGGCAAAACAGACAGTTTGCTAATGAATCATAAGCCATTAATAGAGCGAACATACTTAAGAAGATTTAACGTGAGGCAGGTTCACTGCTCGTGCAAACGCACCTGCTGAACCGCAGTTCTACTTTAAACCACTAGGGGGCAAACAGACATAAGACCAGATATGAACAGGTCCACTGATGCTGAATGGGAGTCAAGCTCCAGCGTGATTCAGACTGCTGCTTAACGCTCTTGTAACATTTGTGAACATTTTAACTTTCGTTTTGCTTCAGTAGACACTTTCATTTCATTACTGAGAGTGAAACTTGGCTCAACAACCATCACCTTGTGGCTCTTTGTGTCCTCTAACTCCACCCCTGTTTCATGCTTGGACTTTCTCCTGTTCTAGATATTAAATCCTCTTTCCCCCTATAGTCATTTTTCACATCTTATCCTGCTTCCTCTCATCCTTGCCTACTACTTCAGATCATTTCAGATCATCGTTTCTTGTCATCCTTAACTGCTTCCCCTTTATCCTGTGCTACTACTACTTTTTTACTAGATTTTTTTCTCATTAAAATGACACTTTTATCTGAAGCGAGTAACATTTAAGGTATACAATTCATCAGTATATGTTTTTCCCTGGGATTCGAACCCGCAACCTTTGCGCTGCTAGTGAAATGCTCTACTAGTTTAGCTACAGGAACATTTCTACCATTTCTTAACATTTAATACAATTTCATACCATTTTTTCTTAACCTATCCTGGTTCCTCCTGTCCCGTTGTACTTCGTTTTATCCTACAGTATTCTGATTGCTCTCAACTCATACATTATCTTGAATAAGGCAGAGAGATGGGCTTTTGCTTGTGTTTTTACAGCCAGAGTGTTCATCCTAGAAGCTGTTTTATCAACTTTCAACTTTTTCATCATGCTTGTATGCAGGAGGGGCGGGTGTACCTGAAGAAGAGCGTGTCGTCATGGTTACCCAGTCTGCAGAAAGAGGAAGAGTCATTGGTGAGAGAAGAGCATGACATGGAGGAGGAGGAGGAAGATCACACTAAGGTGTGTTTATTTATGTTTTGAGTTACAAGCCATCGTAGAAATGGAGATATAGATAGGATGACCCTGACCTCTGACCCCGATGACCTGTCTTTGATTGCATGGAATGAAGCAGCAACATGGTTGTAGAAGTTTGTAGTCTGAAAGAGACAGAGGAAGAAAAGAAACAAATAAGCGGACTTATCCTCTAATTTTTCTCTTAAAGCCAGGCCAAGGCTGTGGCAGTCTGCCGCAAGGCCAGGCCTGCAGCCATAGACACACACACACACACACACACACTGCTACCCCCCAGGTAATCACACTCGTGCACAGAAACATCTCATGAGTCTAAAAAACCCATTTTTTTTCTTGCCACTACTGTGTTTCATGTTTTCTCAAAGATACATTTTTGTGTCTGCAGTCTCCGAATGAATTCAGCTCATCTATTAAGTAGAGAAAAAAACACAGAAAAACAAGCCTTACCTGAACCGACTCACTGAGGGAATTTATAAAATGCTTGTTTACTTCCCTACTGGTTACAATTTCAGAGAAGTTGCCCGGTGAATAGTTTAAATTTGAGATATATGTAGATGCAGCATTACTACGGTTTTCGCTTGGAAGAAAATTTTGGCAGGAAGTGTGTGTGTGTGTTTGTGTGCCTATATTTTCAAAGCTTGGTGTAATTAGGTGCCCTCATTATTCAACTCGTTTTACATAGCTGATTCAATAACAGCTCTTCCAGAATAAAGATTGTAAATAGATGTGTGTTAGTGCATACGAATGCATTACACAGAAACATTAAAAGAAATCACAACTTGAACTTGTATTCATTTAATGACCATTAGTCAAATGTAAAGTTTTTGATTTCTCTTTGCTTTGTATTATTATAATATCAGAATTCACTTTTTGGCTTTTTCTATCCTCAAACAGCACTAATCCATCTACACTGGGGGTTTGACACATCTCAAAGCCTATTATGTATGAAAGTTATGTTCCGGTTGTAAACAAGTGAAGCTGTGTTATGACTCACACTTAAATTGTAAAAACAAACAGAACTTGTCTTTACTTTAATGGACTCGCAGTGCGTTTTCTGCTGTTTTAGGCAGATGAACTGTTTATGCATTATCGACGTAACTCCTGTGAGTGGATTTTTCTCTGGAAACAGTCCTTCTGTGAAGGCCTTAAAATAGACTGACTAACCTTGGACCTGTAACAGTCCTTTAACGGATCGATCATCCTTCTAAATAAATGAACATATAAAGCTTTTATTAATTGCTAAATGACACAATATATGCAATAGATTTGTTTTCTAATTTGCAACACTCTCGCTAGGAACTTCACATTATTGCTATAATTTGTAATCTGTTTCTTCTTGTGTGTTTCTTAGAGCAACATCCCGCCATATGAATCCAGAATAACAACAGCCAAACTGCTGATCGAGGCGGAGGAGTATGAGGTAAGATGATGCTCTGCGTTTATATTTTCAAAAATGTTACGAATGGTTCAAATATGGATGTGTTTTATACAGTATATATGTCTGTAATCGAGACTTTAGCATACAGGTATACAAGATTTACAGTGGTGTACACTGAATAGATCTTTGCTACACATGCGATAAGCCATTTTCAAGCTATTGGGTTGTAAGTGATTTCATCAATGGTACATATGAACCATTCTTGAGTCAGTCTGTATATTTATCTAGTGTTAGCACAGCATAATCTACTGTGAGATGTTTAAATAGGCAATCCACCAGGATGTGAAAGCAAGTTTATAAGTAATATTAGCTATATGTCTAACAAACAAGCTGAATTAAAGCTATCAGCTATGTTTTTGTGTAATGAGAATTAAGCCCCACAGGTTTAACGTGTGGTATGTTTCAGCTCTAAAGCAAACCATCACCCAGTGTGTGCTAACACAACATAATAGTTGAGCGCTGCAAATATTTAACATCTAAACATGTTTGGTTTTGTGACTGCAAACTTGTGCGATTGGTTAAGCCAATGTCGCCGTTTCATGCTAGTTGAGATGCTCAAACAAGCAGAACAATGTTTCCATAGCGTTTGCTCTTTATTTTGGGAGATTAGTAGGGAACTTTACATAATTAGCCGGAAATCAAGAACGTATCAGGTAAGGTGAATGGAGCAGTTGTCCATTGTCTGTCATTCTTTGTGGATTACTACAAGGGCAGCGGTAACAGCACGGCTGCTTTGTCAGATAGAATCGTGTCCACAGTTAATAGCACTAAGGCTAGTAAAGCTAAAGATTTGTTTGTCTTTAAACCTCTTTGCTCCTTTTCGATCAGAGGTAAGACTGCCTTTGAATAATGCAGGTATGGTATTTTATTTGCACTTTACGGTGACCTTTCCATTGTGTGCGAGTGTGTAGTAACGGCTTCTTTGTGCGGAGAGTGTGAATGGCTTGACACCTGTCCAGCACTCTGAGAGAGGTATCGGAGAAAGTAAGAGAACAGAGAATTTGATTAATAGTGAAAGGGAGAGAGAAAGAATGACGGCATGAGAGACACAATGAAATGAGAAGCAGTTAAAGCCGGGCGAGGAAATGAGAAATTGACAACTTGGGTCTTGCTTATATTTGTTCTCTCCATCCTCAGCAGCTACTGAAGGACTGAATTCTGCGCTCTGACTTTTGAAAGTGTCGTCTCTGCCTTAGCAGAACACAAATAGAATGTCCTCTCAGCACGGGGGAATATTAATATTAAATACAGTCACCTGGCTGGCTGTCAAAATGATGCCAAAGGTTGCGGGGTCGTCTCTATGACAGCGGGTGTTTAGACAGAAGCCGGGCCCCCCAGCAGCACAGCCGTTTGATTGGACAGCTGGGAAAGGTGAACGGTGCTAAACAGAGAAAGAGAGAGAGAAAGGACTAACTTAGATTTCCAGAGACAGTCCTAGCTCTGAATATAGCAGGATAATAAGAATAAAAAGCAGATGCGTCTTAAATAACTAAAAATGTTGGCTTGTTCTGCGTAAGGTCAACGTGTACTCAGATGTGACTTTATTTCTTAATAAGTGTATTTATTTATACTGTGAATGATTTTTCACTCTAAAGAAAAAATCTACATCTGAAACAACATTTTGCTTCTGCTGATGTAACAAAGGCCACGTGGGTGGAGAAAAATAATATTAACCAGTGAATGTGGATATATGGATAAAATAATATATGGATAAAATGGAATCCCACCCCACATTATGTCCTGCTTAATTTTGTTGTTACACTTTGCAAGTAAAGTATTTGTTTTGCTGCCTACAGACTGTGTGTGTGTGTGTGTGTGTGTGTGTATGAACTGTCAGATGCCGTCAGATACTGGCGACTCAGAATTAGTTGTCAGCACTGGAGAGTGTCCGTGTGTGTGTCTGGTGGCAGGACATGCTGCATGAGCTAACTCAATATTAGCAGGGCCTTTTCCTGCTCCACTCCAGCAGGGTCAAAGCCTGACACACTGTGTGACAGCACAAGATTGATGTCTTCCTTTGCCAGTGGGTTGAAGACGGCAGTCACAGGCAGCAGAATCCCAGAAATAGTGTGTGCATAGCAGAAAAAGATTTTATGAAATGCAGTATTGCCTTTAAGAATCTCTTTAAACAATGTGAAGAAGGTTCTATTTAATGTCAATGTCGGAGGAATTAATTATCTCAGGGAGATATTTAAAGAAACTCCAACCCTAGAGACTCACCTTTTATGCAGCTAGACTCGTCGCCAATGAGTCTCTATGGAGCTAATGACCATAAGCCAGTGCACCAGTTCAAATAAACCCAGATTTCCTTTCATCTTTCAACAGAGTGCCCTGCATACTGGCGGTTAAGCGTACAGTATACAGCAAAAGTATTTGGAGACTTCCGCCAACTTGAAAATGTAATGGAGAACTAAATAAATAGCAAACCCAGCAGCATTTAAAAGTTAAAACTCACTGCTGAAAAAGTTTGTCATCTTTTGTTCTACAATTAAAAACTGCTGCAAAGTAACTCTTAGACATGAAACTGAGGGCAATGCAAACATTTCTGCGTACAAATAAAAGTTACTTTGAGATTACATAAGTGCAAAATAAAGGAAAAGTAAGGTTTGATCCGAGAAAAGGTATAAAATTTGTATTTGACACAACATTGAATAATGTTGTATTTGACACTTTTGACACTGTATTTGTACAAATGACACTTAATGTGTCATTTGTGCTTAATGTGGTTTAAGGAACCAAGTACCTTTTGGGGCCAGTTCATGTTAGTTGTTGGTGAACAAAGCAAGCAAGCTGCTTTTGATCTTTTTTTATTTAGGAAACAAAACAGTCTGAGGGTGTCATTGATGTCTGGCTACTTTTATACAGGATTAACATTGTGACAGCTATTGATGTAGTTTCCACAGGCACTTTCCTCAGAGTTAAAGGAGCATATGACAGTCTCTTACAGACTAAACTGGATTTAAGGCTTTAACACATTTCCACATCATCACGGGTACGAAAAAGGTTTTCTTTCTTTCTCATTTGCTCTTTTGTTGTCTGTGTGTTGGAGCTCAATGAGAGAGTCATCAGTAATCCAGAGCGGATCTGATAGGAATGATAATTTTGGAAGGTACTCACTTCCCTTCCATCAGTCTCAGGAGAGTGAGGTATTTTTAGAAAGATGAAAACTGTGTGTGTGTGGTTTAAGATGAGGTCATCTTTTGTGTTTATTTCTCTTCATGTATTTTTTTTAATCTTCATTGATGTGTTTAGAAGATATAGTCATTTGTGTTGTGCTTCTGTGTTTATTGCCTCCACCGAAAGGTGATTCTAAATGTGTTTGTAACTTCTTGCAAATTATGTATATGATTTAATAAAGTGGAATAATATGACACGATAATAATGCAAAAGGATATTCTGAGGTCATGAAAGGTTGTCTGTGATAATTTACGTACATAATCGTCTACACTTTTACAGCTGGTTGATTACTAAATCAAAAGTAATTACTTGTTTACATAACATCATATAAGCATCTAGGGGCTCTCAATTCAATACAATCTTC
Source organism: Botia kubotai (assembly GCA_036877585.1). Taxonomy (NCBI): domain Eukaryota; kingdom Metazoa; phylum Chordata; class Actinopteri; order Cypriniformes; family Botiidae; genus Botia; species Botia kubotai. The sequence continues at coordinate 9,393 of JAZGTI010015748.1, forward strand.
TCATTCAGCATTTTATGAGGTGTCCGACTGACTTAACACGCGTATATAGGACTAGTTAAAATATTCATGGAACTTGTACCGATTAGTGGAGCACTATTGAGTTTGGTCAGTGTTTCTAATGAATTTCTTTAAAGATTGTTTCCTAATCTCCTAAACCACAATGTGCATTGTTCAAAGCACCATTACAGATGTTTAAAATTTTATTAAGTCCATATTAAGCAGTTGCATTTGAAGCTTCATTAAAAATTATTCCTTATTATATTTGTCTGTAAACCCCCCCGTGCAAGTGACTGCCGAAACCAGGAAGTAAAAACTCCATAAGTTTGTCAGCATTAAAATTTAAACCGTATAGTATATATTTTATCTTTTTGATTTAAATAATCTCTTAGAACAGCATTTCCTAATCCTGGCCTGGAGTATTCTTATCACAGCATATGTGTCCTTTTATTCCGACATAGAAACTTCTGATGTTGGAGTCTGTACTAACAAGCTGATAAAATGAAACAAGTGTGTTATTGTAGATTATGGTGACAGCTTTCTCACAGCCCGAAACATTTTTAAAGATATCATAATTCTCATAATCATAATGTGTGTGTCTATGAATAAAGTAATGTGGTGGTGTTTCAGTTATCGGCCCCTATATATGAAGTGAATGAAACTCAGAATGAAACTCAGAACGAATGTTTTGGGCCCTGCAGTGAGGGCACTAAAAGCTTTCTGTGTGCTTCTCTGTAGGGATCTTGGAGTCATGCACCATCTCTGCTTCTCTGCCTTTATGCAGGACTCATAATCTCAGTGCCACTCAAATGACACGTGCAGCTTTTTTCTAATTGAGATAATGCTGCGCTGCAGCTCTTAGCTGGAGTGATTGGCTGGTGCTTTTAACAGCGGTTAGAAGAACTTTTAGCTAATGAAAGGAATGAAATGTTCATCAGGTTCTGACACACAGAGTTATAGAGCACAAATCAAACGTTATTTCAAACGTTATTTGATATGACTTTAAAGCTTTGGAGAGAGTTGAGAGGCTGGTGCAATGCGTTTGATGTTGACACACACACACACACACACACACACTTTTATTGTTCAAGCACTTTGACCCAAAGATGCCAGAGGACGCTTGTTGATCATATTGTATATTTTTATTCTGCAGGGAGCTTTGTATTTCACTTGAAGTAGCCTATCTCTTATGTTTAAAAGGAGAGAGAGAGCGAGAGAGACACACTCAATCATTCAGCTGTACTGCCAATGTTTGATAATCTTCATATATTCTTAATCAAAGAATCAAATCGTTAATCATTAATGCTTAAAAGATAGCGTGAATTTCTTGTTGGATCTTAAATGTACACATAAGATATAACACAACATTACGGATGGTTCTTAACATGTATCATTTATATCTCTAAAATCTTTCGTTAAATGCTAAATTATACTTCCGTAAGATCTGACAGACTAAATAATGTATGACATGTATTTCACAGAAAAAAATGTTTCTCTCCCTCACTCTCTCACTCTACTTTTTATCTGATCATTTTCCTCTGTCCATGGAACACAACACATGAAGTTTGGCAGAATTAATAATATTAATATTATTCTGTAAAATTAAAGTGAATGCAGACGGATGCCATGGAGTTCCAAAAAGAAATAAAATGCATATACACCTTGTGCACTAACTTTTCTGAAGCTATTCAACAGCTTTGTTTATAGAACACAATTTTAGCCAATCACTGAACATTTGTCCCATTGCCTCAACAACCCCTTCACGTATATTTAAAACATGAGCAGACACACTTTGCTTGATTTTTATGCCAGTAACGTAAAACCCAATTTTTTTCACGTTTTGTGACCGGTACAGTGTAGGGGAAGATTTTATAAGAATAAACTTGCTTTATTCCCCAGCACAATGATATTTAATTGCTTGAGCATGCTTGTAATATAATGCAAGAGAATGTATGAAATGTACAGTGCTTTTTATCTTTTTTGACCTTAACAACAAGTAAACTCACTCCATGTACGTGAAACGGCAGCATTTACATGTCTGTCACTCTTTGTGTTCCTGAATAAAAAGCATTTGGGTTTGGAAGGAAATGGTCTTCAGTAAATGACAGAATTGTCAGGTATGAACATTTATAGACTGCGGAGTAAAGTTAAATTGCTATTAAATGTCAGATGTCATATATTTTATATCGCCTAGCTTCTTATGCTAATGTAGCCACAGTACTGAAGGATTTTGTCATATTTAAGAAGTCAGATTTAAATATTCAGGTGAGTTAAATACATGAAACACACTCACCGGTGTGTAATTGTGGTAAACAGGAGATGAATAATGCAAAAATCCAGCTTAATTAGAAGCTCCTGATGAGTCATAAATTCTCATTTGAATATTAGGTCCCAGGGAAGCTTCGTTACTAAAACGAGCCGGCCCCGATCATTAATTATTCGTTGTCTGCCCTGTCTCTAGCGACTTCTGGGGAGGAAAGCTTGTTTGCTTTTTAACACTGCATTATAGTCAAGGTAGTGAAAAAGTGATCAAAAGAGGCAATGTGTCCCTGTGTATGAGTGTTTTCAAATGGTGCAGTTCATGTGGTGCATGTTCATGCTGCCCGTGGTGCATTGTGGGAAATTTTAGGGTCGCTATTGTGACTGATGTGCTGTTTTGCATCTGTGCATGAGTATATACACACACACACACACACATACGCAAAATGGGCATATGTGTAACGGCATATGCCCTCACATAAGTCATATTCAGAGATCAGAGGGATGTTTCCTGTTGTAAGGTCATATGAACTGGGTTAATGGAGCAGCATATGTTTGTGCATGTGTGTGTGTGTGTGTGTGTGTGGTGACCTTTTCACACACTCTCAGCAGACCTGAGACGGGCCATTAGCTCTTTTACGGGACATTTTCTCACACATGGAGCGTTAAGGTCGTTCTGGGACACCTGCTTTAAATCTGTCCCAGTGATATTTTACACGCCATCCGCACAGCCTCATATTAACACAAATTAGCTCGGCATCAAATCAGGTGAGGTTTAGTCAGGCACCTCTGTGTACATCACAACAACGTGTGTTTTCTTTTATTAAAATGCTTGTCTTGAGTTGTTTTGCATTGACTGTGTTTACGTTTGTGTGCGGTATATGCTGCACAACATATATATGAGTGTAGGGAATCAGACAGGCTGTCTAACTGTCTTTGTGTACTTTTAAACAGCACAGGCTGTAATTAATCATTAATGTGCTGTTTACTCAGCCTAATGAACCTCCACTGATGAGGGGTTGTGTGTTGCTGTGCACATGTGTCGGATGAATGCGTGTGGCTGCTCTTTGTATGCAGATAAAGGCTTTGAAACGAGGGAAATAGGAATAAATAGCTTTGTTGTTTTCTTTTTGTTTCATGTGGCGAAAGTGTGGGAGAGAGTAAAATAAATGGCAAGGAGAGGAACATTAGTATTATTTTACAAAGTTTGTTTAGATGCATTTGGTTTCTATACCCAGTTTGTTAAGTTAATTACTTTAATTTGTCTGCGTTATCAGGTCGTGTTTGTGTGAGTCTCCCTATCGATTGCAGTTAGCTTGTGTGTATTTCTTAGGCTCTGGTTCTCTTTCATGTCTGGTTCAATCTTTCTGTCAACGATGCCATTGTCATCCAAAAACTGTCTGGTTGTCATGGAGATCTGTTTGTTCTCACGTAGACCTGTCAGTCATTCAGAGAGTTGTAATGAGGTGTTTTGTCTTTGATACAGATTACGAATATAGATATGAGCATAAGGAAGAACTTCCTGATTTCCTATTGGCTGTACATTACATTTA
>JAZGTI010015749.1:0-13201 GCA_036877585.1 Botia kubotai
ATATTCAAAAACATGAAATGCATTATCTTTTGACAGCTGTCAGATGATAAAAATAGATGTATGCAATTGTTTATGGGAATACTCTTAAAATACATTTGAAGATATATTAATAAATATGTTGTGCTCAGCTGGCGGCACTTCTCTCTGGCTGGACTGAGGATGTCTGTGCTTTAGCATATGCTGAAACAATCTCACAGGTGAAACAATCTCTTCTGACTTAATCACTGAACGTGTCAGTTTTCACTGTTGAGTTGTCTTTGCTATAAGGCCATGACAGTAAATAGACCCCATTGATTTAAAAACATCTCTACTGAGGGGAGATATGGAGCTACTGTTAGAAGGGTAAAAATGTAGCTTTGTACTTCTGTTTGAATAAAAAATACTGGAGATTTGTAAAATGTACAATATTTTAAAATATAAAATTTTTTTAAAAGATGTGCATTATCATTTAGGAAAACTGCACTCACAAGGAAATGTTACTGTTTACAGTGTATTATTGAGTGGTTTGTGACATTTATGACCTTGGAGTGACCATGTGGAAAAAATCAATGCTAGAGAACATGAAGCATGTGTGTGGTGTAGAGTCATCTGTGTCTCTCCGCTGTACTCTGATTATCTCTGAAATATTTTACCAGTTACATGCTAACATACATATTTAATATCTGTCATTTAATATTACTGTATTACTGTATTTATATTTAAAAAAATCCTAAAACAAATGTTGCTAATGTTGGGAGATCTACATAGACTCAATCTGGCTCAACAGCAGAAAATGCTATTTGCTAGAATTTATTAGCACACTGTATTCTGATCAATTGTGAAAATACTCAAAATACTGTGAGTTCACAGTCTGATTATAGAAGGAAGACAATTATCTCACAGTTAGAGTAAACCTCCTTCCACAAGATGTACAGATGAGCAGATGTTTAAACAGCAGAAACTGACTGTGTACAGTGTCACTCTCACAATGTTGCTGTCCATGGTGCTGCTCCAGTCAGGAACTGAGTGTTGCCATGCGTGATCATAAGAGTGAGTCGTGGAAAATGACTCTGCATGTACTGCTCTGGTGTAGAGTATAGAGTATACTCTATCAAGAGTACAGTATATATGCTGGAATGCATATATTTTGCTCAACAATTTTGTGGCTTTATCGGTTCAGTCAGCTCTTTGTTTGTAAACATACTATAGACCTAGTATACGTAATTAGTCTTATTCCACACATATTATTTGCAATAATACCATTAACATGTCTGACATTTGTTCTGTGTTTTATTATTATTCTTTGTTTTTTATGTAAAGCTGCTTTGAAGCAATGTAACATTGTAAAAAGCGCTATATAAATAAAATTGAATTGAAATTGCTCTGTCCCAATGTCAGCCTACAGCCAAACATAAACCTGACCATCTCGACGTGAAAACAGTGCTTCTCCTGTCTCAGTTTGATCAGACAACCAAGAGTGGGCTATTTGTAGGTAAACAGTGTATAGACCATTGCTCCAAGACACTTGCAAAACACATTGTTTGTTTGAGCAGTCCAGCATGTTATTTCTGGTTAAAACAGAGGTGTGAGTTTGGGGTGGGGCTACCTGTTTGTCTGACCAATGGGGGATGGGACAAAAGGGAATGGTAGAATTGCTTGAAATAAAACCATTAATAAAAATATCAAACAATTCCATTTGGTGCCCAGCAATAACACACTTCCATTTAAGTGTTCCTGGAAGGAAACCAAGAGATTAAAGATGTGATGAGATGAACTCCATGAGTTAGAGTGAGAGAGAGCAGTGCTGTTCACAAGATTCATTCTGTTGACCCATACTACATTAATAATACACACAGTCTGGAGGGGAGAATAATATCAGGGCTCAATATAGATTTGAGGCTTCATGAAAATGTACTCTTATACAAAAAGGAGGTTCACAGTGCCATAGAAGAACAAGTGTTGGCTGTGTGGCTCCATAAAGAACCTTTAACATCCGTAGAACCTGTCTGGTTCACAAAAGGTTTTCTAGTAGTGGAAAAGGTTCTTTTAAAAGGTATGAGTAAAACAGGTAAGAAAGAAATGGTTCTCTTAAGAACCTTTGAATGATTCTCTTATTTTTAAGAAATCAGTGTATTTTCTTTCCAAATTATAGTTCAACATCAAAGACTGGCGAAAAACCTGACTGGCGAAAAACCTGCCAGTAAATGTGTATTCAGATTTTAGGAAATAGTTCACCCCACAATACCTTTCTCCTACCTCACTCCTCTCTTTCATGAAACACATCGACTGATTCCCACGCAGCTTGGCAAATTCCTCACTGATTTCACATCAGAAACAAAAACAGGCACACGAGGGCTGTGAGGGGCAGAAGATAATAGAAAAGGGTTTTTGATCTTCATTTCACCCCAAGACCATCTGGACAGGAAGTCTCTGTGGTTTGAAGACCATGAATTTATGCATCTGATGCAGTGGAGAGGAGCAGGTGAACTGGCCAGCCCAGTCACAGCTGCTCTGAGAGGGATTATAAGACTTTATTTTATCTGTGACATCCCAGCGGAGGTCACGTCATTATGCTTTCTCATGGTGTCTAAAATCATGTGAGAAACAGACAACAATAATAACTAGTGATATAAAACGTCTTGTTGTTAGAATCTGACAGCTGTAGCCGCTGAAATTGGCTGTTGGATAAATTCAGGTGATCTATTATCTTAACCTGCTGTGGAGAAGAATACGTCCAGTGTGGTTAGCATAATTCAATTTACTGGATTATACAACATTAATGTAAATCATAACACCCGCACTCTGCATAATAATTACATCGAACTACATCAACTACATCATAATAATTACATACATCATAATATCCTTTAGAGGGAAAAGCGGTAGCTGAAGGCGCTTATTAAGATTTTTAATATTCTGAAATTATAACAGTAACCGACTGCATTCAGAGTGGCCTTTTCTTTTCTGACAAACCACACATCATGAACTCAGCTGCAGCCTATATTACATTACACAGAAGCAGTAAATAAAATAAAGTACAACGAGTATATTAGTTTTATGAAATAATCAGCGTGGAAACAGTAGCTTGGCACTGATTCACTCATAATCAGTTATCTGCAGAAATCACTGTTGATCATTCATGATTTTTAAACGTGGTCTTTCATGGTCAGTGCTCAAGTTTCACCGGTTTAACTTTTACAAGTTCAGATTGTGGTATGTGGAGTGTTTAATTATGAGTCATTTCTTATGTAACTTCTTTGAAAAAGTTACTTTTTGGTTATCGGCCATTTTTCTACCCTGTTATTGTTATCTACAAAAACACACTTCCAAAAGCACCCAGAAATGGTTACAAACAAAGCGCCGGACAGTTCTCAACTCTACCTTCAAAAGTTTTGCAACACTTGACTGAAACTTTTTTCATAAAGTAATTAGAAAATTATTTATTTGTACAGCCAACCAGAGTCCATAATAGATAAGAACTATTTAGAACTACTTTAAAAATAATGCAAAAAAATTCGAATTCAAAATAAAAATTTTAAAATTCAAAAACTTTTCAACGGCAGCGTATGTACTTTGATCATTAATATTTTGATATTAATTTTAATGTATGTGTGTGTGTGTTATTGTCAAATGTCTATTAGATGACAGTGGAAGCAGGACGAGTTTACTGCTGTAGAAAACTACAATTATTTACTGCTATTTTAATTGATCAAGATATTTTCATAAACTTTACTGTTTTTAATGCCAGTGTCATTTATTTATTTACTTGTTTTTACTGCTGTAATTTTGAAGCTTTGCTCAAGCATATTCAGATGTTAAAACAAGCTGTTTGTGTTCATAACTGTGACACACTGGAGAAAATCTACAACTGTAATTTTCCTGTTTAAAAGGAAAACCCAAAGCGGAATTTTGAATTCTATCCAATTTGTATGAAATTTTGTAGGTATCTTCTGGAGACACTATTGACTAAAAGTAACTAAACGATTTTCCACAAATGATAAATGTTCTTAAATGTTCTTTATTTAAATCATTACATGGGAAAGAAAATAATTATACATTTTATAAGTATTGATTATACATGTATTGATTGGCTATAGAGGCATCACACAACATTTCAGTATTTGCTTATATAGGAATAATTACTGCAAGTGAAGCTGTTACATCATCTCAAAACTTCATTCATTTACAACAGAAGTTTGTCACGCATATTTATTTATTCAATATTCTGTTTCTTTGTGGTGGAATGAACTCTCAGCCTCCACCTGATCCACTGAGACCCTCACAACCTTCAAAAACCAACTGAAAACACACCTGTGTCACACACACCTGACTCATTGCTAATGCTCTGATATTCTTTCCTGCATAAAAACCCTTCTTCTGTTCATCTAGCAGCAGAATATGATTTTCACTTGTAAATGTAGCTTGTAGACTCGGCTTGTTTGTTCTTCAGGCAAAATGTTTATTGCGCTCATCTTTTGTAAATCGCTTTAGATTAAAGCGTCTGCTAAATGAATAAATGTAAATGTTAATAATGTTCATTTCATGATTATTGTTTGTGCACAGCGTGTCTTGACTATATTACTACTTTGTGGTCTATGGTAATTATATTTGACTTAAATACAGTGCACTAACAATAATAATTAAGAATTGACTTTCAACTGATTCATTTTTTCCCCAATGTAATCCTTCACCCTACAGAACAGCACCATGGGATTATAGGACTTGTCTGAGGCTTTTGCTTTCTCTTGTGCATGCCTCGTCCAATCATCTGGAAGCACTTCCCCTGTGGAAACCTTACTCATGATCTCTGCCTTCTTCCTGACTTCCATTAAAGACTGGATGCGATCTTGAAATCCAGGCTTGGCTTCTTGTTTCTCCGCCTCTATCATCAGATCTATGTAGTCAGGTGTGGAAAGAGGGTTGGGTTTGAGCGCAATGTCCTGCAGGCGCTCCAGGGACTTTTGTGACTGGTCAATGAGGATGAACACAACAATCTGCACATCCTCAAATTCCTTTTTAAGCATTTGAAAAATGTTTTTTGTTGACATGATTTCTCCATGCGCTTGCTCATATCGCTGTTTCAACTCATTATATGTTTGTTTTTTCTTCTCTGTGACGTATACCCATTTATATTTTTGATTAAAGTGAACACTCCAAACACACTTTCCAGGACAGACCTGACACTTTCCATCTCTCATAGCTATGCAATTGTATTTTTCCTTGTCATCTGCAATAGCACAGTCGTCATGACAAGTGGAATTACACTTTTGGCAGTTGGTTAAGTAACCGTTCATCTTTTCTACCTTTTTTGCAACATTTACTTCTACTTCATATTCAAAATCCTTGTTTGCCTCCATTTCAGCCTTGCGCTGCTCCAGAATGGCATTTGTCTTCTGTATTTCGTCCAGTTTTGTCAGGCCAGCATTGATCTGAGGCTGGAGACCTTCCACAAGCGCTTCTAGCTGTTGCCGCTCTTTCAGGACCTCCTGTGTCAAAGACAAGCTCTTTGTTTTCATCTGCTCAAGGGATTTGAAAAACTTGCTCAAGCTAGAAATTCCCAACTTCCAGAACATTTGATCAAAGTTTCCAAAATCCTCCTCCTCAGCTTCTTCAGATTTGTTATTAGTAATAAACAGGGCAGAGTTATTAAACTTGAAGTAAAGTGGCTCTCCAGACTTATCGGTAGAACAAGGCACCTGGGAAACTTTGATCGCCTCCAGAACGGGAGGTTTATTCCCATCTGCAAATGTGACCAGCATTAGGATGTTTTCAGCAATATCCTTCCCAAATATGGAAAGAATGGAGTCAAAGATGTATTTCTGTGTGTGCGTCAGACGGGCCAGTGAGGCCTGTACTACAAAACACACAGCATCAATGTGATCGATCCCGCCGGGTTGAGAAAAGAACTCCTGAATCTGCTTTGTGATTTTTTGGTCATGTGAAATTCCTCAGGTATCACCAAAGCCTGGTGTGTCCACAATGGTCAGACTGTATGGGACCTGGAAACCATTCATATGATTAATTTTATATGCCGTGATCGCCGATGTCTGACTTTCAGCCTGGGATTTCTGCTTCCCTTCATCTATTAATATAAACCGGAAGTCATTTTCCCATTTCACACCCAGAATGTAGTTAATCATGCTGTTGATTAGAGTGGTTTTCCCTGCACCCGTGGCTCCAATCATCATAATGGTCTTGTTCTGTTTTGTGGAGTTTCTTCCAAACGTGACTCTTCTGCAGAATCCATCACTGTTCTGCCATGTTGTGTCCAGGTGGAGTTTAAAGATAGGTACACTTGCATTGGATGCATCTTCCATTTTACTGCTCATATTCTTCCTAATATGACTAGCAAGACTTGTAGTGGTCCCATTTCTCTGTTTCCTGTGGTCTGTCTCCTGGATTTTACTGCTCAGGTTCTTCTTGACATCACTAGCAAGACATTTTCTGGTGTCACTGCTCTTTTCTCTCTGATCTTTTTTGCTGCTCATGTTTTGTTTTGACCTTTGCAAACTGTCAATAACAACAGATTGATGACTCTAAAGGAACAGAACATAATCATTCAGAAAACAATTCACATAATCAATATATAATTAACATTATTTAGGACAATGTGGAAGTATTTAAATACTACAAGGCTTAGTCCACATGATGGTGTGACCAATGATGATGTGTCTTGGAAAAATGGTTTAAAAGATATGGATACATTTGGGTGTCTGTGACACACAATGTAAGATTCAGTTACATTTACATATATTTATTTAGCAGACGCGTTTATCCAAAGTGACTTACAAAGAGAGAAAGCATCTATCATTTTGCCTAATTTACAAAGCTACATTTACATGTGGGAATTGTTCTGATGACAGTGACAGGATGAACAGTCTGGATATACTGTAACATAAAAGTAGCACAAATAGTGTTAAAAAAATTATATTTGTTGTTGGAACTTCATTTTTATTTGTTTATACAAAACAAAGGCTTTAAGTTATCAAATGAACTGCTAACAAAACTGTTTATGCACAGTAGTTTTACATGGCTTATATTAATTTATTATTTTATACAATTAATGATAATGAATATGCACTGAAAACAGAAATATATGTTCTAAAACAGCCAGTCTGTACATTGCTAATGTAATCAGGACCTGCCCCTCCCAATAGCTGCATGATCACAGTAAATGAATGGTTAACTTGATACAGCCTCCATTAGTAAGAGCTGAGCTGATTTTATTCACTATAGGTTTGAGAAAAACACCTTTGTGAATTTGCCCTATAAAATATAAAGCTGTTATATTTTTAAGCTGCTACAGTAACTTAGCGTCTCAGATAAAGATGGAAATGGAATTAAAAGCAAAAATGTTTCTTACCGCAACAGATGTTCGATCCTGACACAGAAGTTCAGCTGTAGCTGCTTCAAGCCTCTGCATTGATTTGTATAGTCATCCAACCGTTGCCCCTCCCAGCAGTGAAGGGTATCAACATGATTAGAAGCCAGAAAGAACCCAGCACACTGTGAACACTGATGCTTGTTTCACTTTTGTTTTCTCGTAAATGTGAGGCTTTATAAGAAGTGGCTTGAGGAAATACAGTAATTTTCTTAAAGGAATAATTCTCTGAAAAATAACTCTCTAAGTTACTTTCCTTGATGCCATTCCAGACAGAAAAATGCCGTCACGTCATGAGGCTTCTGAAGAATGTCATGTATTATTGTAAAAGTTCACTGAACTGTGCTTTTCCCCTTTTGCCTCGAACTTCTTGCACTTTGTTCTTGAGACAACTGTTTGAAATTAAACCATGAATGCATTCAATTAATTCTGAATTGTAATGACATTTGATTTACCAATCTAGCAGTTCCTGATTTGTTAGAAAAGCTTCTAACTGAAGTTACATTTCTTTCCTTCAGTTGTCTTTTGATGTCGAGCCACTTCTTATGAAGCCCAACACTTACAGAAATAAGAAAGTGAAAGTCAAACATTTCAAGCATTGTACAGACGGATGTGGTTCTGCATTACATAGAGCATGCAGTCCAGTAACTCTGTATGAAAAACAGTGGGGTGCCCAAAATGACAATGCATAAAAAAATTCCACAAGAGCTGTGAAAACAGCGGGATTTTCAGAGCTTTTCACCTCGTCGTGCCCTCAGCTAACTCGACACCCCGTGAACTGAATGCAGTCAATTAATGTGGTTTCACACACCAACACTGTAACTGTCATGTAACTGTACTGCTATATTAGCTTGTCCAGCTCGTGTGATGGAGCAGATCTGCTGCACTTTTTGGTGTCATTTTCCTCATTTTTTGTTTATTAAAAACACGACACCTGTTTTACAACTGATGACACATTTAGAACATAATTAAGGATCATGTCTAAGTTCTTTTGTGCTTTCAGATGGTTCATATACAAGCATGTATTGACTGTGGAAACCAGCGTGAGTTTCATCTCATGTTGTTTCTGCATATGCTTTCCTTCCAATGCAGCTGCTTATGAGCCTATGAGGTGATTTATCCAGAAACATTTGTTGTCGTGCTGGTTGAAAGTGTTCCAGATATATTTATTTAAATATACTCTTCTGTGAACAGTGCAGGATCATAAAATGTTTGTCCAATCATACAACAATAACTCCTGTCTGTCATGACTTATGATCCACTAGAAGTGTGTGCTGGTGTTTGTGTCTAAAGAAACACTGCTGTACACTGTCTGAATTATTTGGAATTGTTTTGGGGTGCTTGGGACCCCAGTAATAAAGTGCAGGTGAGGCGCAGTGTGCGCTTCTGGTGTTTTTTACTTTAGAGGAGGGGCCAAGCTTTCACATTGTGTTATAAAGCCTCACATTTACGAGAAAACAGAAGTGAAACAAGCATCAGTGTTCACAGTGTGCTGGTCTTATTCCAGCGGTCAAAGGTGACCCACATGACACAAACAATTAATAACTGACACAACATATTTATATTGTTATTCTGCAACAAAGCGCAATAACAGAAACAAGGTGTTAGCACAATAGCAGCTACCCAGCTAGGGAACATTCTCATAACATTGGTTAACATTCTCTAAAAGTTCTCTCAAAGTTCTCTCGTTATCAATAAATGTTCTTGCTGTAATGTTAGTAGAATGTTTTTTAAACATTATACATCTAACAAAAACATTATTCTTAAATTGTTGGTTAGTGGAATGTTTAAAAAAATACAGAACACAATGTCTTAAAAACTGGACAATCTGAAAGTTCACTTCAAGACATTTCACTCTTCTGTTTACAAGACTCAAGCATCTGGTCGTAATACAAAAATTGAAACGTCTGAACCTGACATGAACCCAACAAGCAGATTTTACATGGAAACCAGTGTTCCGGTCACATGTATGGGTGTACTGTACAGTAGAGTACAGTAGGTGCGGCGACCGGTGTCTGCGCGTGCGCCGACACATTCTCTCTGTCTAGAACACATTTCCAGTCTCCATCCGCTCTCCCTCTGCACAGCCTCATAAATCATTCATCGTTCCTACAGGACAAACGGATGCTGGTGTCGGGGGAAACCCGTCTCGCGCTCTCAGATAACATCACAGTCTGATCTTTACAGACACTCTTCACATGAGATCACATCAGTATGAGACACAATCACACCTGTTAATCTCTAATGACACTCTGGATGGTAACAATAAACAAACAGATACATTTCTTGATCACATGAGGAGTTATGCACGTTATAGACTGTCTCATGCTAAATCATGCTCTATTTTATCTTGAGTATTCAATATTAACAGTAGATATTATTAATATACCAACAATTAAATTTAAGAAAGCACTGTTTAAATCTACGGCTATGTTACTATACTGCATCTTCATATATATATTGTTTATAATCTGTATGCAGCTAATATTCTGATAATATGCTACACTTGCAGAACTGTTCAGTACACTCAAAGCTTACTGTAATGTGTAAAGTTGTATCATTGACAGCCTGCATCAGATACGCACAGATATCTTTGAATTGAGATTTGTGTCAATAAAAATGAAAATACTTCATTTGGATCGTTCTGCTTTGTTGCCTTTTTTACCATATTTATGGATCATATTTACAGGAGAAAAAGTGCTACAGTGTAGGAGATACCCTCATATGGTCCAGATCTGGAGACCAGTACAGTATAACAGAGCTTGGGTGAGTTTTTTGATTCGGGTCAGTAAGCAGTCACCTATAGCAACCATACAGTAATTCTCTATGAACCACTATTAGTCAGAATCCCCATCAGAGTGTCATCAGGTTTTGTATGAACAATTACCACTGGCATTTCCTTTAGAAAATCCTTCCCAAACCAGTGATGTGAACAAATCTACAGTTCACAGCACATTTTAAAGTGATGCTAGGAGACAAACAAAAAACTGCTGTGTTTGCCATGAAACTAATTCAGAAAGACTTTAGTCGTCTTTTCCCCACTATAACACATTGTATTGCCAACCCATTCACCATTGGTCACTTCAAAATGGCAGTATTACCTTCACAGTGTCAGAGGACCTTTAAAGCTTTAAGTAGATTTTAATGATCCTGTTAACACTATTTCAGTACTGCCAAAACTTCAAACTAAAGTTACTCTTGACAACCTGTAGTCAGGTGAGCCAGGAACGTGTTTATAAAAAAAGTCCATATATAACTGACTGAAAGATCTTTTTTAACCTATTATGGCTCATTGGTTATTAAAACACATGTTAACACAGATTGCAGATTTATTTTAAAAAGACAAGATGCTGTACATCTTCTGACACGACTAAAGGATGGAGAACCCAGTGCAGGTATCAGAGAGTTTATTTACAGTTAGTGCAGACAACAAAACTGGATGCAGTTCAGGCAGGTGCAGGTTCATGCAGACTGATTCTCACAGAGCATCTTCACTACCTCACATGATCAGATCCACCTCTGCAGTGTCTTACACCTGACACAGGAAAAACACAATCATACCGTATGACACGGTATGAGTGTTGCCAAGCAGTTGCAAAGGTGTTCTGGATCATTTCAGTGTGTTACTATTCAGTAATGTGTTCAAGACAGTTGCTAGGGCAAAGTTAGTTGGTTGTTAGGGTGTTCTGAGTGGTCGTTTGCCAAATCAAGGGTCCACCTCCAAATCTATATTTGTAACCCTTTTTGTTACAAAAACGATTGACCCAGTTCTTAGCCAGTGCTTGATCAGGACAACCTGTATTCTTATGTTTGTTTCAAATGACCCCTCAAGTGGTGCACACTTCCTGCAGTGTCCTTCAAGAGCACTAAAATGCTGTCTGGAATTTGCCCTTTAATTTTATTTGCTGTACTTTTGTACTACTTGTGGTAGCAACCCACCCAATCTGTTTGGAAAACTTAGCACATCCCACCTTAACAAACCACACAATGAACGTCTTACATGCCTATAATTGCCATCTTTGAAACAATGTGAATGTTTCTCATATTGATTCTTGTCTGGGGTGGTAATTGTGGCATATTGGGTTACACTCGATGTGATCTTTCCTCTCTTGAAATAAATATACAGAGAGAGAGAGGGAGGGAGAGGGAGAGGGAGAGAGAGAGAGGGAGAGGGAGAGGGAGAGCTTATTACAGCTGGTAATAAATGAAGCTCAGAGGATCAAACAGAAAAAAAATAATAGATTCCACATCATTATTTAAAGCTGCAATCTCAAACTATTTACGGTTAAAAAAGAACAAAAATGAGCTAAACAAGTACGCAACAGCTTAGTGCTAAAACGGTCTCCTTACTGTACCCAGATTCACAATGATAAGATTATAATAGTGATGTGAAGAACTTTTAGCAGTCTCTCTCTTCTGGTAAAGCGTTGAGAAATATTACTGACAGAACTTCCACGTGTGTGTGTGTGTGTGTGTGTGTGTGTGTGTGTGTCCACAGTTACAGTCAAGAATAAACATCCCTCCCTGTAATGTCTTGTGAACTGCAACAGCGAGCAGCAAATCATGGTTTAGCACAGGAAATGACATTTATCACCTGCATATTAGTCAAACAAAAACATACCTGAAAAGAGTGAAACCTTTTTTTAATCAAATGCAACTGAAGTAACAGTTACTAATCACAGATGCCTCTCAGAAGCCTTTTAGAAAATACAGCTTATTAAAACCTAGCATGTGCTCATCATGGCACAGAAACGCTGACGTGGTCTAACCCTCTTCAGCATCAGCTCAGAATCTTCTGATGACCTGACTGATGACTTTACCGCTGGGGTGCACGTTTATTTGTGAAACTGTGAGATTTCCACTGGAAAGCGATAGATATTGGTATATGTATACATGTACAATATTATATATGTAACAAGATATATTTATAAATGCTTTCATATTTTGTTCTCTGTACGGTATAGGCCTAAAACAGTTTAACATTTTCTATTAATAATAAAAGGCTTTCTATTCCCATATTATGATCCCATAATATTAGATGGGAATGTGGGCACCACAATGCAATCCTAAATGTGGCACAAAGCAATGACATAAACACATTTATCACAGGTGTAAAGATGATGCTCTCACAGTTATGGATGACACTGTGGAAAGCTCCGCCCCCTTTGCAAGAACACATTTAGGCCGGTTCTTAACTCAGAACACAGTGACGTGCAGCAGGACATGAGTGTAAGGTGTGTGAGGACGCAGACACATCTCTGCATGGAGAAATGTGCTGCTAGGCAACAGATGCTGAATAAAGCTCTATGACTCGGCGGATGGTTGAAATGTTCATAGTGTCTGTTAGCATTAGATCAGACTCAAGTTTAAACAATATCACTCCAGACTGTCAGCAACACAACAACACGCAGCATGCACAAGGCACAACACAAATCAGATGACTCCATTACTACATTACACTCAGACAGGTGTGGAACTGTGGAAGCATTTGATCGGTCGTGAAGGTATTGTTAGGGTGACCATATTCTGAGAATCCAAAAAGAGGACACCCTCCCCAGGATGGGCTTGACTCCCCCCCCCCCAGCAAAAGTAACCAAGTGCTCAATATCAGTAGCAATGCCAGGGTATGGTATGTCTTGCAGCACTTCCAATGTTGTGTCAACCGAGTGGGGAGCTAAAACGCCTTTGACAATTGCCTCGGTTTTGGTGCGGGCACTTGAGAACTTCTTAACGTTGGCCGAATCTGTGAATGTTCTTTTAAGCAATGCACTAGTACAGTCCATCGACCTGTAGCTGTGATGATGCTTCACTGTGTGAAATGCGAACGCACCCTCTGCAGCA
>JAZGTI010015750.1:0-13201 GCA_036877585.1 Botia kubotai
CAGTTTTTGTGTGTAGCTTTCCTGTATTTTTTTAAATGGTTAGTTATTTATTATGGTTATCTATTTGATTTGGTTATTGTTATTATAGTCACTTGCTTGTCATATTGATTGGTTCATGCAAACACTAATCTATCGGTAAGCCTTCAATCAATCATTTATCAATTCATTTCAATCAATTCATTTTTTTAGCACACAGTCGACAATCTGACATCTGTTCCCTTTCAGAGGATCCCAACACTTGAAGCTCACCTAATTAAACATCTCTGTGTTTGGTCTTCTCACAGGTATGACTTCATTGAGATCCGCGATGGAAACTCAGAGAGTGCTGATCTTCTAGGGAGACACTGCAGCAACATCGCCCCCCCTGCCATCATCTCCTCAGGCCCTGTTTTGCACATCAAATTTGTCTCTGACTACGCCCACCAGGGGGCAGGCTTCTCGCTGCGCTATGAAATCTATAAGACAGGTAAGCATGTGCTACCCAGCAGGATGTAATTCATCATAAACACCGCGGCGTCAAAGCCCTGCCAATCTTTCTGTGTGCTCAAAGAAAGAATCCTCTGTTCTTGGGCTTGTACTAACACAACATTTAAAGAACGGGAGAGAGTTGGTCTGAGCCCACTGAGCCCGTAAAGATCAGAGACGTGATTTCTGTGTTGATGGAGCTGTCTCTCTTAACACATATTACAAATTCTCCCCTTCACACAGGAAACATGTGCCTCACCTCTTCCTTTATCTGCCCTCACTCATGGCAGCATGTGTCAAATCTCATCTGCCTGAGAGGTGTTGATTGGCTTTTTTAAATCGGAGGGAAGAATCCCAATTGGTCAACATGGTGTCATTGACAGCTCACCGTTTTTATTACTTAGTTGTAGGTTTTATTACTAGGTGTAGGTTTTCTTCGGAGGGAAAAGCTATGATTGGACAGTTCAGAAGCAGGAAAGCTCGATTACCATTTATGACAAGTTCCAAATGGCTTTTATGGATTATGGATTGGGGGAATGGCTGTCATTGGTAATCAGTTAAACTGTGATAGGTCATTATAGGTATAATCTCCCTTTATCCCTACTGGATCTCTTGAGGACTCATGCCCCATTTAAAAAAAGATGTCATATTTTGACAGGAAATCATTTTTTAGCTTTAAATAATCAAGTTTTAATTTCAGTTGTGCTTAATGCATCATGTAATAAGAGATTATTTTATGATTATTAACACATAAATCAAACTAGCTTGAAATCACAACCAATCATACAGTACAGTGAAACTGGTCACAGTAACTCTTCACTCCTATTCGGAGTCACAGCATTGCATCGCTGCTCATTTACATAAGCTTTAACATTTCCCAACTGTGCTCCATAGTTGGACACACCCACAATGCATTGGCAACCATCACACGTCACCAGAAATTACCAGCCCTCATGGTAAATAAATGACTTCTGGTTTCTTTGTCACCGCAGGTCACACTGTGATCATTAACGCCCCTTGAGCATCCAGCTTTTCTGACCCCTGGTGCCTTTTTACATGAGCCAATTTCTGTCCCCTTCACAGAGTCTGTTTGACATGCACCGTCACAAGTTAAAATCAAGCCAGCTGCCAGCGGGCATGAAGATGTCCCTTGTAATTTCTTTTCAACCTTCTGAAAGTATTCCAGGAATGCCTCTTTAATTGGCTGCTGATATACCATCCCCTGAGGCCTGGGGCTGGGCAGCTGGGGTCACTAACCCAACATGTGCGATGGTCTTTTCTCTGCTTCCCCACAGTAGTGAACTAGGATATAGAGGTAGTGCAGCTGTCTTGAAGTTGGGGGAAGACATTTTTTTCAGGGTGTGGGCTGGGGGGAAGTGACATTCACTACTTCTGAGAGACTGTAACACAATAGAGAGTCCTTAATGAGATCCACCAGGCAGATGAAAAGCTAAGCTCACTCATTAGTGTGGACAACCAGCACTAAGAGATATCAGTGAACGCTTTAGCGCAGAGGCCCCCCACCTCACGCTTCAGAGAGGAAGTGATGACATGCCTTCCCACAATCCCTTGAGTGTGATCTGATAGTGTGAGAGCTCCATAGTAACCTGGCTAACACAGAGCAGAGGTACAAACTGAGACGGTGATGAACGCTATCACGACGACAGGTCGTGGTTTTTTTAATCATAAACAAGCAATAATGATGAAACCCGTTGGCGTGTGGAAGCTCGCAGTTGCCATGGCATTAACAAGATCTCATTATACTCAGAGGGTGCGTGTGAAAATGTGTGGGAGTGTGTGTGGATGTGTGCTGGTGCAAAGACAAAGAGATTTTTGGACTGTAATGAACTTGATAAAGTATGTGTGCTTACATGTAATTTTGTGATATATGAGGATTCGTTCCATCACACCTCAAGCCATCACCCACATAACCCAAATGCTCATTATTACCACACATGGCCAGACATGATGATGGCCAGTGTTATATCTGTCTGTCTGTTTGATATTATAACAGTTCTGTGTGATTACTAACTGATCAGAACCTTTAGAGCTCAATGGAACTGAGAGATATTGAAACTGTTGTTTTGTGTGTGAATGAATGACATAAATAAAGAGCACTGCTGCATAGATTTACACTGTGAGTGACAACTAAACAAATTGCCAAACCTAATAGTTATACATAGATAGGCCTGTTATTTAGCTTTCTTGAAACTGAATACATTATCGCATTAGGTATACAAAAATTATGAGAATAATTTGGATTAAATATTATAATTGATTAATATAACGTAACATATATATATATATATATATGAGGTAAAAAGGGAGCAAAAGCTGATTAAACCCATCCAGAGAAAACAACATCAGAGACTGAAACGGATCCCAGAGACTCTGATTGTAAGTGTTGTTTATTTGTATTGGTGAGAGCAGTGGACTTGTCCTGGGGTGGTCAGAGCAGTGTTCTGTAGCAGTGATAGGAATCTTGGGTAAATACACAGCCTGGAGGTGTGTCCGCCTTGTGCTGCACAGCCTGCTGGGGAAAAAAACACTGCATCTATTCTCCACCTCCTGCTGCAAACAGGAAATCAGTATCTCGTCGCCCTTGAGCCACCCAACAACTACCTGTGACACCATCTGTGGGATTTTAGCCCTTGCCCTTGAGAGCAAAATGATGTGTTATTTCTATAGCTGACTGGAGCTTTGGCCGTGACTCCTTGTGACTTCTCCTGGAATGAATGTGCGTAGTTACTGTAGTTAGTTACCGCACTCATGTCCAGTGACCTTACTGTCTTACATCTGAAACTCATTCATAATAACCCCTTAATTTACTCAACCATACAGATAACCCAGTGATTCTGTTGCCACAGTTGCAATATGAAAACTGTCAGCCAATCAGAATTCCATCTGTGGGTTTCTAGAAGAGTAACAGCCAGTTAAATCTCAAACCTTAACTGCCCGACAGCCATAGCGATGGTACTCTAGCAGTGACTGCAGCCTATCTACTATCAGAGATAAAAGTGCCTAATGGATGGAGATACTGCCCTTGAGACTGGTATGTGCACCAATCAGATCACAGCTTAAATAAATATTTAAGTGTTACAAAGTCAAAACATCCAAGGTTTGACTTGAAAACACTGATGCACTAGCAAAACTCTTCACAGACCAAAATCTTCATTATTACTCATGGGTGTATGGTATGAAGCATAGACAATCATGCAAGCACACCTCCCACATGCACTGTATACACTGTAATAATCTCTTTGAACACTCATCCATGACCAACATTCCAAATCTACCCAGCAACACTGCATAAAACAGCCCCCCCCCCATTTCCCCTCCGGACACAGACAAACCCAGCCACGCTCACCAATCCAGCCGCTGAGCCCCCAATGCCTGACCCAGCCACAGCTTTCCCCTACTGGAAAAGGGGCGGGGGAAGTTTCCCCAACCTTCGGCGTACTGCCTGTTTTTGCCATGCTCACAAGCATGAACTAATGAGAGGGAGCAAAAGCGCTGATGGCATCACGGTCACTCATGCATACACAATGTGTGGTACAGTAGGGGCTCAGCGGGGGTCTGGCATACTGTCTGCCTGTCTGAGAAAGTGTGAGTGCGAGGGGGTCAGCGTGGGACACGTAGGATCTCATAAGCACGAAAGTACGCTTAGCTATACTCAGACATGCACACACATAGAGTCAGACTGAGAAAATGGTCATAATAAAGCAGAATGTCACCACTGCAGGGTAAAGGGTACCCGACAGCAAATTTGACCCAGTAATGTGGGTAACATGGCACACCCAGTATGAATGCTTTCAGACATTTGTGTGTTTCTGCAGTATTAATGAGACACAAACTCACCAACAGGAAAGAAAACTCACTTATAATATCTGTTGGTTTTTGTATACAGCAATGAGAATAAATGGAGAACAAATGGAGCTTTTCATATACTTTCTGTGAAAAAAACACCTACATTCACATTAACTGTACAGCATTATAGTCTCAGTTTTATTTTTCCTGCTTATTTTTCTTTCTAACTCTTTACTGATACTGTCTGAGCAACAGTGTTGCTTCATTAGTCGTGCTGTTTTGTACTGCATGATACATAATTTATGTGGCGAGAGAAAACTCAGCCTTCAGATTAGACTTGTTGGTGAGACATAAACCTAAATTTACTTTTTGAATAAAACAATTGAATTTCTGTTTTATTTTTAGGGTTCTTTTAGAGTTAGTAATTGTTTGAGGATTAGGGTGGATTTTGGGGCTGTCAGTTTGGGCAGGGATAAGACTGTTGATCACTGTTATGTAAAGACATGCAGGGAATTGTTTAATCTGCATTTCACCCATACAGACATGTGTAATAAGTTATTTATATCACTGCAGGAAAAAAATCAATAAGGAACTTATGTGTGTCTGCATGTGAGGGAGAAAATAAACTTTCAATGGTAAGATGTGCACGAGCAGGTGTTAGTGTATATGCATGACTGTTTGGCTAGATTGTGAGTCCCACACATAAACACACAAGTGTGCACACAAAGCCCTTGAACAGATGTAGTGGGCTGTATTAGTGCAGGAGAGCAGTGAGTGTAACATTAACCCGGCCTGCTGTCTCTCTGGGACCTGTCTCTCTCTATATCAGCTGCCAGGGTGCCAGACAGGGCCAGATTTCCTGTGTGCTGCCCACACTGAGGTGTTGCATGAGCATAGGCTATTCTACACCCTATTTAGGGGGCTTCAGGCCTTCCTGTCTATCATTTCAGTCCCCATAAGCATTTTTGATTAACTCAGTTGTCAGCACCAAATCTATGCTGTGCCAAATTCCGCAGCCTTCCCCTTTAAAAAACGTGATCATGTGATCTTTTAAAACAGCAACTGTATACAGATGTTGGTTCTATTGTTAATAATCAATAAAATTATTGGTTTTAAGAAATTAAATATACATTTCTTGGTATACGTGAACTAATAAGCAGGTTGAATTTGGACTGTTTAGGGAGGTATCGAACCGGCAACCTCTTGCACTCGAAGCAAAACAAAATTACCTCTAAACCACAATATTATTCAGTCTGCTTAAGTGTTCAGTTCCCTCAGGCTGAAATTCTAGAATCGCTTCTGTGCATGAGACTTCTCACATATGTGAACCTATGTGTCTCATGAGACTCTGAGACAGGCCCGAACCCGTCCCCTTGGGGTCAGCGACCCGTCATTAAGGCCTCAGAAAGTACACTACTCTGTCTGCGACTCTAGCGCTTTAAATAGACCGCTATTAATTTCACAACAGGACTATTTATTTAAAGATCTGACTGCTATGGAGGAATAGTTTGTGTGCGTGCATGTGTGTGTGCTTTACTGGGTGACAGGAAGCTGTTTGTAACTAAACATTGTATTAACAGTCTATGCACTCTCATTTTTGGAAGTCTAGTCTATGTGCACAGACTTGTAGTGAGACAGTTGTGAATCATAAAGTATGTGTCCTTGACTTTAATGATTGGCCATGTGTTCCTTACAAAAATGTAAACAGTATTTATAAGGGTAAAATAGGTTAACTGTTTGTGATTCTTTCTCAAACGATTCCCATAAATTCATAAATATAATTTTAAAGTGATTATTAATAATTCTGTTTATTGAAACAACACGAGGCATTGCAAGGCATTTAAACCAGAAAAGTGTGCACTTATACGGACCAAACCAACATTTAAGACAGACATCGAATAAGTATCAGAACCAAAGACAGAAAGTCTGATTCATTTTATATTTAGAAGGATTTAATGTATTTACACAGGAATCACAATTGTGGGACACAGTGTATGATAGTATATTTTATTTACACAGAATGAATGTCACAGACAGCCCTGATACAAGTTTCATATGTAACCTTATTACATTTCTAATGCAAGGTCCGAGCAGTCATGTAGTCTGTACAGCTTTTATGCTGAATCTTTACATAGAATTTGGCCCCGAGCTGTCAAGAACTTTTCTGGAATCAGATTGTGAACCTGAATTGAAATCGAAACATGAGGTGCTTAATGACATTTAAATGTATCTAGGTGATCTGAGGACGCGTGTTCACGAGACGCAGTTGTCGTTCCCCGTCCGTGTGAGTTCCCACGCAGCTGCTCGGCTCAACTCAACTAGTTAAAGCGTTTGAGTTATTGAAGAGTTAAGAAGCACAGATCACCGAGCGTTTGTTCTCTGATCCTCTTCCTGAGCCCACGGCACCTATTCCAGGACCCTGTCAACAGCTTCTCAATCTCTCTGTCTTACATTCCCTATCTCCTGTGCTTTTATATTTTAAGTAATGTGAGTGGCACTTCCGGTCCTTTAAACAGAAAGCCAATAAGATTACAAATAGGATATCGTAGGAATTTATTAATTTTTGTTTTAAGAATCGTGTGTGCAGGTCTGTACATTACTATGAGCTCAGTGACTTTGCATGTCTCTAAAGAGATGACATTACATGTGGTGTGTATTCTGTCAAAAGCTGATGGTGATTGGATGTGTAGGATATGTGTGCTATGGCTGAAGTTGAAGCATGACTGTGCATGTGTTAGCATACTAAGAACACTAACTCATGGGATACAAAGCCAACACTTATGGCCAGGCTTAAATCCAGCTAAAGTAGACAGGTTTACTACACTGCCTTAAAGGGACAGTTCACCCAAAAATGAAAATTCTGTCATCATTTACTCATCACCACATCATTACAAATTTATATGATTTTCTTTTCTCCGTGCAAAAAAGTAGCGAAAGTGCTTTTAAAAAAGCTTTTCTTAATTACATTTGTAGCCGATTTATACTGTAGCTCTAAGCTTTTCGTGAGTCAACTTAGTATGAGTAACAGAAATGAGAAACATTTGAGAGGTTATTCGATTAGATACTTAAATACGTTTTTACTAAGTCTTACGAAATGTTTAGAAATTGACCAGTGAAAAGCCATATTGATTGAGCTCTTTTCTGAATATTGTTGGGGACGTTTATGGTGATTACAGCCATGATTTTACAGAAGTCACTGCTGCTTCATTAGAGCCTTTAGTGTGAGGAACTGTGAGTGCTGCTGTTTCAAACTCTCATGGTAAATGAATATTGACAGCAGCTCCAGGGAAGGGAAATCACTCTATTTCAGCACTTTGCAGATGAAGGATTCTTCTGTAAAGATTTAAAGCGTCACTTTGATAAATGTTCCCATTTTCACACACATCAGTATGTTTTTCTCATAGAGCTAACCGAGTGTGTCTCCTCCTCTGTCCGAGAACGATATGAGAGTATCGCTAGTAAAGCAATATGAGTAAAGCAAGTAAAGTGCTTTTGCCACCACTCTGAAATAAGTGCACTCGCTGAGCATTTCGGTCAATACAAATTTTGTGTCTCATACGAAGCCTCATGTCTGGCACATACACAAAACTGGGAAGCAAATTCACAGTTCTAGCACAAAAACATGCGCTTTATTCACGCCCACAATCAAGTTTAACCAGACACTGAAAGCACTAAAACAACACTGCATCTTATTCATTAATTGTCAGTGAACTCTCCCCAGTGTGTTTTAGCTGCTGTCTTTTTTGTCTCTCCTCAGGCTCTGACTGTTCCCGAAACTTCACCAGTCCATCGGGTGTGATAGAGTCACCTGGCTTTCCTGACAAATATCCCCACAATCTGGAATGCACCTTCATCATCATCGTTCCTCCTCACATGGACGTCACTCTCACCTTTCTCACCTTCGACCTTGAAAACGACCCCCTGCAGGGCTCGGAGACCGAGTGCAAGTACGACTGGCTGGAGGTGTGGGACGGCCTGCCGCAGGGTGAGTTCAGATGCTTGTAATCCCAAGAATTCCGTGCAGATTTATAGTCAGGACTCGGATTAGTACTGCGGTATTCCAAAGTCCAGACCACCCGTGACTTTAAGAGGATTGCCTTTTCCATTTCCCTGTGACCTCATTGTCTGCTTCTAGATCAGTGTGTTGCGTGTCTACCATACATAATTTGGTCACTTAATGATTTCAGTATCACACTGTGGGACACTGTCTGAGCCATCTGTTTAGTTTATCCACCGGTCTATACAGCTGTTCTCTCTTACCCTGCGACACAAGTAACCTGTTTGTTGCCCGCTGTGTTAGCAGCTCCGGCGGTATAAACTCAGGCGCATCGCTGTCGTGCTGTTACTGTGGCTGCCGTCGGAGCTATTTTAGTGCAGAGCGTTGGCAGATGAAAGCAGAGCCTAGGGCCTCACTTTGCCTTATCTGAGGCAGGCGGGCCAAAAAGCCACAGCACCCATATTCTTCTGCACAGAGGGGTGGAGGAGAGAAAGGATGGGGGTGAAAGCAGCCATGGTAACCTTTATCAGTAAAGTGAAAATGGGGCGTGAATTACACTGCAATAGGATTTAATCCTTGTCTGGAGTGGAGTGGAATATTCTTTTCTCCCCCAGCTGTCTTATTAATGCTTCAGCCCTAATACTAAGGGGGGGGGGGGTCCTCCACCCTTCTGCTTTTAATCACATCCACAATAACCATAGACAGTAAAGCATACCAGTACATCAAAGGTGTCTACCAGAACTCTAACCAGCTTGATCAGGATGGTCTAGCCAGATCCAAACCAGGTCCACCAGACTGATCAAACAATTAGACCAGCTTGGACCATAAATGACTGGCTCAGACCGGATAGAAACCATATAAAACCAACTACTATCTGGGTTTGCCTGGATTTTATAGCAGGGCACCTGATTCCATATCATATCAGGTGGCGATATTTTTGTACAGTATTTGGTTTTCAGTTACTGCAATCTAATGCCGTAATTGAAAGTAACAGTAATTACAAAAAGCTTGTTTTTTAATCAAAAGCAGGGCAAAATTGCTTAGTTGCTGTCTTAATTGTCCAAAATCAGCTTCATTGTTTATGCAAAATACAATTATTAATTATTTGCATTTTGATTTTGGAACAAATGATCACCTGGACATGATAGAGATTTGCCCCATAAGCAAGCAACATGAAACAGGTTAAAGCAATAGACAGATACAGCCCTGTTCAAAGCAGCGTACTATATCCACTTCAACACCATCAAGGGTGAGAAAGAGTTATTTCAACCAACCGTTCGAAAGCACTTGCTGTATTAAAGCCCTTTCCTCTCCAAAAGAGAAAAAAATCAATGTGCATGAATGATATGAGGCTATTTCACCCATCTGAAACTCTGTGTGTGTGTGTGTGTGTGTCAGGGTAGAGGATGGATTCATTACTGTGAGATAGTGGCCTCTCTACAACATTACAGCCAGACCAAACTAAATCACGTACATCTGTTGACAGACAAACACTCCAGGATTCAGAGAGGGGGTTGTAAGCATATATAAAGAATAACCATTCCAATCTTCAGAGGGGCCAGCTGAGGAAATGAGACCAGTTTACATCCCAGACCTGAGAAACTATGTCCACATTTTCCATTAGAGAAGAGCTGTACTGATCTCCAATACACATGCACACTGAATCCACCAGGGCTTAAGTTTGTCAGTAAAGGATTTCATATATTAAAACCAGATTTTGCTGCTCTGTTTCAAGGCTGTTTGATATTATCAGGTCAGACAGAGAAAATTGTCAGGCATTTTGTTGATTTGAAGATGGTTAGGTGGATGTTTTCTGTCTATGTCTGTTTGTTTATAATTATGTGTTTCGCAGTGGGACCTCTGATTGGACGTCATTGTGGTACCAAAATCCCGTCTGAAATACAGTCGTCCACGGGTATCCTGTCTCTGTCCTTCCATACGGACATGGCCGTAGCCAAAGATGGCTTCTCCGCCCGCTACAACATGACACTGAAGGAAGTCAATGACAGTAAGTGACGTTTTCTTAACCTGACCCTTATTATCATACAATGCTAATAAAGCTTTAAAACTGTAGATTCAAATTCCGCAAGCTAATTCCACAAGTAGTTACTGTACAGTAAAGCCACCCATTCGAAAATGTCACATTATCAGAAGATATAATTATTTTTTCCAAACAAATTTACCATATTAAATAAATAAATGACAATTTAAATTAAATATAAATTGTTCAAAAATACATAAGCTGTACAAAAAATACAACTTATACTACCCAAAATATACTAATTAATGTAAAAAAACAGTGAGCGTTACTAGGTGTGACCAGTAAAAAATTTAAAACAGCAAACCTAATGTCCGACTACTAAAAATGTTTTTTATTTTTTTTAATTAAAGTTTGTAGTGTCTTTTCTATTGACTTACATGTCCCTGTTCTATCAGATTTAAAAAGAGAAATCTCTCTCTTTTCCTCAGACTTCCACTGCAGTAACGCTCTTGGCATGGAGTCAGGCAAGATCAGTGACGACCAGATCTCTGCATCATCCAGCTTCTACGATGGCCGCTGGTCTCCAAAGCAGGCTCGCCTCAACTTTGAGGACAATGCATGGACACCCAACGAGGACAGCAACAAAGAATACATCCAGGTGATGTTTCCTCTCACTTTGTCTTCTCACTCACTCGTTAGTCTCATTTCCTCAGTCTTAATCTCCAGTGTGTCATTAATGGTCATTTTGAGAGTCACATATGCAGAGTTGTGAGCCACTTTCTGTTGTGAATTTTATACGCTTTCTACTGAACCTCAGGCTTGTGGATTTTGGCAAGACAACGTTTGAGTTTTGTGCCAACTCGAAGCTCTGGAATAAGACTCTTTCAGTACCTTTAGTGGTCTGTGGTATTTGTATCAGGACGCTGTTGAGATGTGAGCTTGCGGTAAAGCTCACAGCTGTTGTGTTTGTTAACACATCCTCACTCTCAGGTCCATGGCCTGAACATCTATCTTGACAAACAGCTGTCAAAATGCCAACTTGCCTCAGGACCATACTTTATCCAGACACGTCTGCTCTGCTGTGTGAGGGCTTTTTCTGTTTTGGTGTACACACATAGTTTATATTCCTGTACTGTTAATATTCATCGAATTTATAATGCGTGAGGTGTTCAGTTTAAATAAACTTTAAAGTGTAGAAATCAAAAAAGCCTGAGGTATGAAAACATAATGTAGCTTTCAGGACTAAAAGCTCTCTCCGCAACTAAGCCGCAAAAATGATTTCATTTCCTCCTTTACACTTCAGTGACGCCTATTGATTAGAATCGTTTGAGAATCACTTCCTGACCTCTATGTAAACCTATATCCAATATTTAAACTTTAATATCATGACCGTGTTACGCAAGTAAAGCCGATAAATCTGTTCCAACAATAAACAGGTTTTTACTGAATAATAAAAAGTGCTATAACAAAAACACATTTGACATTTTTCTTTTTTTAACACTCTTGCCCACTGCTTATTTCCATTGTCTGTACGTTATTCTATATTTGAAAAGGTTTGGTGGAAATGATTTTCTACACTAATCAACATTATGCAGCATATAATATTGATAGATGTTCATTTGGGGCCAGAAAAGACGTTTTTGAACGGCTCGTCTTGTGCTTGTGTGCTCTTTCCTATTGATACAGTCTTTGTGTTTCTCTCTATTTCTCTTCATGTATCTATATTACTGTTCATCAGGGACTGATGTATTCTAGCTTCACTTCTCAGACGTGGTAGGCTGAATCTTCCTCTCTCTCTCTCTCTGTTCTCTGGGTACAGGAGTTGATGATGCATAGCCCGCTGTGATGGTAACAGCCACTTGATTGATGAGGGTCCTTTACTAGGAATAAATAGTTAGCAGCAGTCCAGAGTTCTATTGATTTTTTGTCTAGGTGTGTTTCTCTGTGGTCCTAAGCAGCTTTACAGAAGGTAGTGTGTGTGCGCGCTTGTATCGGTGTGTGAAAGCCACACCTGTCTTTCTGACAGATAACAAACGCTGCAGTTTTCCCGCTCATGTTCGGATGACATCCCGCTGAGCGGGGAGCGCCAAGGATCATGGGTAACAGCCTCCTCTAGGACGAGAGCGGAATGCCTGATTACAGAGCTCACTGCAGTCGGGGCGGGGTGGCAGAGAGGCAGCTCTCGAACCGTAATCATCATCATCATCATGGGGGGGGGGGAGGAAGGAGCAAGGGAGGGTGATCTTCTGTGTGAGGAGAAAGAGTTGAATGAAGGTGGTTAGTATCGATCAGAGCTGAGGTGATTGATCTTAAACCCCTGATAACACCTCTGCTGGGAAGGGAAGGCACATATTCCCACAGCTCAATTCATCTTTCTGCTCTTCTGTTTCATTTCTCTCACACCCCTCTCTCATTTCTTCCCCCACTTCCTCTTTTATCTCTCTTCCATCACTTCCTTATCATCCTACTTGTAGTTGTGTTTGCTTAGGCATAACTGTAACTATTGCTCATACGTGGAGTTGAACCCAAGTCTTAAACTTCAGCACTTAATGCAGCATCATCACCAGGCGCAATGCGGCACGTTTCCACGGGCGAGCGGTTTGTCACGCAGTCAGAATACATTTGATATACAATGCTGCAGAAATAGAAAACAAATTATTGACAGAATAACAATTTATTCTCTGGCTTTCAACCTGAATGAAAAAACAATAATAAAAATAGTAAAAAAAATCTCATTTTTATTGAAGAAGAGTCTGATATCATTTATTCAACATGTTTATATTTCTCTTTAGGTGGACCTCCATTTCCTGAAGGTCCTGACAGGCATTGCCACCCAGGGGGCGGTCTCCAAGGAGACACACAAGTCTTACTTTGTCACCACTTTTAAGCTGGAGGTCAGCACCAATGGAGAGGATTGGATGATCTACCGCTATGGCAAGAACCATAAGGTA
>JAZGTI010015751.1:0-13201 GCA_036877585.1 Botia kubotai
AATAGGTACCAGGGGCATAATATACCACAAGTTTTCTGAAGTCATACAATATACTGAAAAAATCTGTAATATAAATCTTTCTTGCAGTCATGATCACCATTCACTTTCACTGTATAGAAACGAGCATCTAGAGCATTATATTCTGCTATAAATAACTCTCCATGTTTCAAGACAGAAAGAAAGCCACAGGAATTATGAAGGTGAGCAAATAATGATAGTATTATCATGAAATCCTTGAGCTATTCTTTGACGTTTGGCCATCATACATCTTAGAGTTTACCTAACCCTAACCATGGTACTTATCTGTTTATTGTCTGTATTTTTGCAGGACAGAGGTACAGCAGTTAGGAAATATACATTAACTTAAGTGTGAACCCCCTAAACTGCTGATAGGCTTAATTAACTAAAAGCTTTGTTTCATTTAACACATCTTCAGCCCAGCCTATATCTCTGCCTTCAAGCCTATATTAGTGCTGTTACAGTTGTGTAAAGAGCTAAAATGCTGAATGGTGACAGTTAGAAAGGTCATAGCATAATTGCAATCTCTTTGATAAATTTATATTATCTTTTATTTTATTTCCAGATACTACCAAAACAGACTTTACAGTCTTTAAATCTTGTGTTAATTTACCTAAGCTACAAATTTTGCTTGTTCTACTTCCCGTGGCTGGGGAAGCCTAGGCTGGTTTCATCTCATTACCTAGGTGTTAGCTTTCAAGCAAACACAGTGTTAATGAATAAACCTTGACAGATGGCGGCTTTACTTCAAGGCAATGTCAGTTTTTCTTGGGTCAAGCCAATGAGGCCAGTCACGAGAGCACACTACACAGCACATAATGAGATCTGTGAAGTTAATGTATGGTAATTGTGGATGCAGGTCTGCTTGAGTGAATGTTAGAGGTAATAAAATAGCAGAGGTGGTAAACAAATGTCTGTCTTTAGATGATGAATTAAGCTGAGATAGTTTGCAAATAAAAGCAAAATGATTGTACTTACATAAAATAAATTGGATATCCTCCTTCAAAATACCAGCAATACTTCTTTGCTTCTATGCACTGCAAAAAAAAGAAAATATTACATTAAAAATGAAGTAAAAATGACATATTTACATTGATCACTAATGATTAGTGATATAAATAAAAAATATAAGAATGAATAATATTATAATACTTGGCTACAGCACACAATTCAAACAGACAAAACTAACCAAAACAATTCTTAAAGTCAAAGGCCCAGAAACAAATGTAACTGCAAATTATTTGAGGTTGAGCCATTGAGGTTAGAAATCTCAAGAACAACTACAAGACATGCTCTGGCTTTTGAGGTCACCGATCCAAAAGGAATTAACAAACAGGATGAAGGAAATGAACCGCAGATAAAAGAAGCAAAACTGATTGCTTGCTCCTGTTCTAACAGCATTAAAAGTTTGCAGAGGTTATGTTGAGGCTAACTTTTTATCCGAGTAAATAATGACATCCAGCAGGAAACGGGATTCTCATGTTTTGGTGAAGGTTAAAAAGCACAAAGAATGAAAGGCACATAACATGGAAAATAAACAGCAAGAGGCCTCTGTACAGCAGAAGGACCCATGCAGGCTGGAAAGACCTCAACTTAGGATGATGAAACCTGCCTGAAAGGCATTTTTTGTCTGGCTTGTAATAAAAGTTTTACGTTTGTTTGTTTGTTTTGTTTTTTATTTGTTTTCAGAGTCAGGCACAAAACAATATGTTATGCTATGCTAACCCACTGAAATCTAAATCTTTAAGTGGTTATATATACACATATGGTATATATACACATATATATATACACACAATGCTGGCTGAGTTGGCCATTACCACCAATACTGTCATTTCTCTCTACTTCAGCTTGAGCCTTGTTTGGAGGCATTTGCTGGACCAACCATTCAAATACCTTAGAGCTTTAGATGTAGTTCTCTACATCTAACTGGATAAAGAGTTGGGTATGAACAGCAATCTCCCTGCTTCTGCTTCCAGGAGGGCGAGCATTCTTCTATATCCCATTACACTGGGGCTCATTCATCCATTATGACAGAGTGCAGCACAGCCTGTCAGTTCGATAATCAATACACCTCACCCAACATCCCTCAGCTGCTGTCAAACGCCTGCCATTAGACAGCTGACGAAGGGGCATCGTCATTACACTGAAGAATGCCTTTTGACTTGAGCCAGGCCATTAAAAAGGTGTGTGTCTGCCAGACAGGAAGTTGCTGTATATTCTTCCAGCATCCAGTCAGAAGGATGACAGCAGAATAAAAGGAAACGGTGAAGGGAAGAGTGATGGGACTTTCTAAAAAGAGCGGCAACAGCAGTTGGGGGGAATTTTGAATCGTAAAGTAAGAAAAGTAAACAACCATCAAGATGACCAAACAAGGTAATTTTGTGTCAGCGGAAAGAAAAAAAATCATCCCAAAAATCAAAATGCTGGAATGATACACATTCCACATTTCTGAATACCCTTGCCATCTGACTGGGGTTGTCAAGATCCAAAATGACAAAGCTGCTATAAAGTATCATAAAAGTGGTCTATATGATGCACTGTATTCTAGGATTCTGAAATATGTAAAGTATTATGTGAAAACAATTCTTTTAAGCATTAGTCACATAAATGAGTAATACTTCAATAAGAGAAAAGTCAAGGTTTACAGACTGTTTACGGTGGTGATCTGAACACTGCTATCCGCATGTTTGCCAAGCAAATCTGGACTGTGATGAATATGTATTAAACAACCAAACTGTGCTGCCTACATGGCTAACATTTTGAATTTGCATGACGAATGCTATTTGATGTTTTGGGATTATATTAACAGCAAACACAGCAATCTTACTGTTCTCTTACCACCTACTAGGGTTCAAAAAGGGGCTAAATGATTTGCAATTTCTACACTATTACTTAAATCAATAATCATGCAATTATAGGGGTTTTGTTTTTCGTAGCAGCAACATACGAATAGCAAAAAGTTGCACCAGCAAATCCAAGTTCTGAATACCTGCTGTGGGGAACCAATTTGTGCAGTACCAGGATTTTTATATCCCGCTAAGCACTCTGTTGGTGTTATTAGTTTACCACTGACATGCTCTCCATGCTGCTTAAGGCTGTAATACATGCTGCTGAAGATCATGTTTTAGAAAAGCAGTAAAATTCAGTCTGTAACGGTTATGCAGGGTCAGATTACTGGCATCAAGTCTGGTTCTCATTACAGCTTATTCTGGCCAAGAACAGTTTACTTAGACAGAAAGAAAATCTGACTGACATGAAAGTGGAATTATCCAGAAACCAAACATTTCATTTGATTTGGAAAAGAGGAGAATTAAAGAGATTTGAGTGTGAGAAGGTCAGAACTAAGCAATTAACCTGACACACCAGTCAAGACCTTTAATTTGTGCTGGCTAATTTACCACTTAGGTCATGTTGCAATTGTTTTTTTCAAAACCAATATTGATCTGACTCATGTAATGCTGACAAACATGGGAGCCTGTAAATAATGCTACAGTCATTAATGGAGGATGGGCGATTTCGACCTGAACACATTATTGACAGGTTTTGTGAGATTCACCTGCACAGTGATATTTAAACATGCAAGACTGAAGAGCAACTTTTTTTAAAAATTGTTTTGTTCTGTGATTGGAACACATCATTTAACTACTACTGTACGCATCAAAAACACTCTCAAACATTTCTGTTCCAAAAGGTCACAATTTAGGGTGTCAACAAGCGATGACTAAGAAGTCTTTCGGTTTTGTTGCATCGCAGCGTAGTGATACTAGCTTCAGGCCTGAATTCAATCAAATTACAAGCCTGTCTCTCTAGGGAAAACTGTTGGAAGGAAACAGAATAATTTTCTCAATCTGTTGTTTGTTGAGTGAGTATGAAAGCTCAAGGCTGAAGCCATGCATTCTGGGTAGAGACACAGTGTTACTACCAGCAAAGGGAATAATGCCAGGCTCTTCATTATGCAACAGAGGACCTGCATAAAGGCATAATACATGCAAGGAATTGCAAATTCTCTAATTGTTTCTGCCTCTTTTGTGGTCACATGATCTTTGCTCGGTACTTTGCATCTTGGGAAACAACAGTAACATTTGGTACAAGAAGCCAGTGGGGATGCTTACAAAAACATTCTGGATCTCGGTTATTGGTTTAGGAGTCAACAGGATTTAGGTTTGAAACAAGCATGTGTCAAAAATGTCCAATTCCTTTATAAAACATAAAATGGCAATTTTACTAAACTACTGGCTATTTACTAAAGTAAATTTGGAGGCTGGAATTGCCTCACAGAACTAAAAGACGTTTGAAATGGCTTTGTGTCATTCAAAATTCAGTCAATTTGATTTTATACGCATTCTGTGTTCACACTGCTGTGGAATTATTTCAGTTAGTTTTTCCACACATGCTTATTATTGCTGTAAATACAATTTACAGATAAATGCATCCCTAACCACCTAACCATGTACTATAAAATATAATGATTGGTTGCTTTACATGCTGGTAAAGACTAGAACCTGTGCTTGAATATGGGCATAATGGCAAGATTATATCAGCAGTTTTGCACAAAGCCTACTTTAAACTGTGTTGTTCACAGCAGTGTGGCTTTTATTGGAAAAAACTGAATATATTTATATAAACAAACAAGGGAGCAATTTCCATTGGAGAGCTGAAATTTCTATCAAAAAAATGCTCTGACGATAAGTCAGAATGATGCACAAGTATAAGTATGACACAATAACAAAAAAGATGAGGATACAGATCCTCAAGATAAGGATCTGTATAGTTATTGATCGACTGTACGGGGACATGGTTGTCAAACAAAACAACATGAAAATCAAACAGGAAGACAGCAGAAAACTCTTTAAAAGCCAATAGCGTTGTTTTATTAACATCAAAGCCATTAACAAACAGTGCTTTTAAATATACAGCCGATCTATTACTGATTGAGTGCTAATGGTTGTTTTCTGAGCAGGAGTTCCAATAGCTCCCTGCAGCCCTTCTTTGTTATGATCAGTGGTCTCACAACACACGTCAATCCAAAGGCAAACACTGATGGTGGAGCATTCATGCTCCTATAGTATGACAGAAGCATTTGACAAATGTTCATCACAAAGTCATGACATCACAAATGTCATGACTCAATTATTACAAAGCCTTTCAGTTATTATTATGAGGTCATAAACATTGCATATATAGTTCTAAAATAATAGCAAAAATACAAGTTTTAAATAGAAAGTATAACATGCCAGACTGCAGGACATGGCAATCAAAAGTATATCAATCACTTTCAATAGCTATGGAAAACTGTTTTATTAAACAAAACCTTTGCTTGGTTACCCAACAACCCAACAAATCTTAGAAGTCATATTTACACATGTAAGTCATTCTTAAATATAATCAGAATGACAATAATAATCTCTAGTACTTAGAACTACCTTTAATGATTTCTGTCTGATGATCTGAATTATCACTACAGACAGTCTGACATGACATGGCTTTCTATGCTACTCACTAGTCATTCACTGCCATTACACTAGTAAATGAGATTTAGGTGACTTACAGGTTTAAATGTGCCTCACTTAAGTCATTTATTAAAGTAATAGCTGACCCGTACTTGAATGAGCACATAATTACACAAAGGAACAAGACTGTGTATGTGTGCGCGTCAATGTAAGAATTACAGCTTTATGACACTACATAACGATCTTGTTGAAATTTACTTGCCAAATGATAATTACATTACAGCAAGAGGGCGTATGACTTTAAAATGTAAATGATGAATATATTAAATGGTGGAAAATCTTTAGAAATAGGTAATTACAAAGAAGCCAGCCCACAACAGAATGATTAATGCATAGGGCTTATCTGTATTTATACATATCAATACCTACATAAACTATATTTAAAGTCCCAATAAAGACACATTAAAATTAGATCAAAACAAGTTCGGCAATTAATAAATAAACTAAATAAATGCTAATAGTTTCTATCATAACTTGGAGCCAACCCCAAATAATACGGATCATCTTTGCTCAGTCCACGAAGTCCTAAATTATAAAAGAAATCCATCAGCAGTTGGTTGAGGTAAGACTGTGTGTGACCATAATACTCTTAAAACTAAACTAATTTTCAGCAACGTAAAGGCCTGTAATTTTTAAACACTAAACAATTATTATCATAAACACCGATCAAAAGTATACAAATAAACATCACACAATTAAGTACACAAACACGTTTATAACACATATTTGATTCTGTAAGTTCACTGTGTTTGGCTTAAAAAGAAAAGCTATCGCTTTTAAGAAACGATACCAATAATAAAGTTAGAAAAGCTCCATACACAACCGGACCCCTGCATTGACATCACAGTTGACCTGACGCGAACCGATACGGCACAAAGATATTTACAGTATTTCCAGCATCTGTTGTAGTGATATCGCATTGCCGAGCGTGTTGTATTGTTAGAAAAAGCGGTCGTGAGGACAAAGGCGCCCCTAACGGGACAACATCATACAAATGTAAAATAAAGTATTAGGGTTATGCGGCTTGTGGTATACGACAATCTAAACCTACACCGGTCAAAACTACAATGTTGCAGTTTATTTATTGTGTATAGAATTCAACGTCTAAGAAAACGAAGAGAGCAACGTCTTGCTGCTCTGCTGTTTGACAACAGCCAATGCCGATTGATAGGACGCGACTCACCTCCAAAATTACGCACAGTGTCAACAGCACGCCCGCGGCATGGCTCTTCATTCTCTCCTGCATTTTGGCACCGAGGCACAGAGTGGTGATAAATAGTGTCAGGACGGCGTTTTCATAGCATGAAACCTTTCAATTTTACCGCAGATATGATCTTCCTATGTGCATAGTGAGCGCACAGTGTGTCCGTCAGCGTGGGGAGAACAGCGCCAACATCTCAGCTGTGGGCTTCTCCACTCCTCTCCTCTCGTATCTCTGTGTTACGAAATCCCCTCGCAACAAAGAAACAGATTTACACTAGTGGAAAAAATAGCACACAATATTACTACGCACAAACAGCTGAAGGATTCTTCGTTTCCACCCACATTTCCACAATCTAGAGCTTCAAGTCCTTATTGAATTTATTTAGAATATGGTCTCATAATTTACTAATTCACTTTAAACAAAAGAAAAACACATATTGCAAAGTGCTGTTAACAGAATATGACGAACTTAAGAACTTGCCTCAATAATTTGAAAATGTAAAATGTAACATAGTGCATCTAATATATGCATTCAGCATTAAACTGTTAGTTTAGCTATTTTATTATATAGTTTAGCTATTTTTGTTAAACATTCATTCACACTAAACCCCTTATACCTACATATACGCAGATGAAACATCATTCTTTTGTGGAATTTTCTGAACTAAATATGGCTTGTGTTAATATTTAAAGCTTTTGTACTCGTAACTTTATATAGTTACTATTCCACCCTTAAGTCATCTTTTTAGGAACAAAAATGAATCATTTTAAAAGTACTCCTGTCGAGTAAGTGATTTTGCATGAAACAGAGAAAGAAACAAGGTCTAAGGTAACGCGCAACAAAGATGAGAGCCGTGTTCTTGCTCTCCCCAGTGTATTTACCTATGTTCGTTGTCATGGCAGCAGTTTTTATCAAAACAAAAGAGAGAGAGAGAGAGAGAGAGAGAGAAAGAGCTGGTGTTAGTTTCCTGGTGTTGTTCTTTTGTTTAATTGGGCAGCTTCACTAATGACTTAGGCCCTAATGAGTTGAGATAATTTGCCATGATGAATCGAAGTCCAGCTCTAGTTTTGTTGCCATGAGTTTCTGAAGAGAGGATGGGGAATCCAATTAGTTCTGTGGACTGTGACTCAAGCTGAATATACTCACTGTCTGTCATAATGTATCCATGAAACCCAATCTAACATCCTTGGTTTTGTTCTCTAAACAATAATGATGATGTAACATAAAGCATGGGTTTGGGAAATGCTGTCTTAAAAAAAAGGTTTACAACGAATCAAATGTTGAGAATGAGAGAACCATCTAAACTTGGACCATATTAGTACAATTATTATTTACCTTAAAAATAAAAAAATGAGTAAAGTCAGTATTATTATTGTACATTATCAGTATTAGGGTGTAAAACATGATATGTAAATTTATAATTGATCATTGGTTAGGAGAGTAAATGACTAGTGGCGGGAAATGGCAGGAATGAGTGAAAGCACTAATTATGGAAGAACAGGAATAAGCACTTTACAACAAGATACAGATAAGCTCTTTTGGGACTTCTGTATCCACACAGCTGCCCAGCCAACTCAAGACTGACCACAGGAATAAAATGACAGATGGGATAAATGCAGTGGTCCCAAAGTAGTCCAACATTAAACATAAGGAGCACTGAGAAAAGCCAAGGATTAAGGAGGAACTAGAAAAAATGTCAGAATTGCAACATTCTTCTGCAACTGACAGGTAAAGTAAAAGCTTCAGCAGAAAACTTTAAAAAAGAAAAAAACATGAACACTTTTTAGGTTCCAAGAACTCTGGATTCTCTAATTCTATAAAGAACTTTGTCTGTTAAAGAACCTAAACAGCAAAACATGGAACACAGAACCTTTTTTGTTAATTGCAGATTACCCATTACCTTTATTTCTAAGTGTATATATCCACACAAAGCCTCCATACCAGACAGTCCTGATGTTGTCTGGCCACCTGTCTAGCAGAATTCTCTGCAGGGTTGACACACGATTATTTCTGTCTGGTGCAGAAAAATCTTGCAGCATGCCACTGGCCCTGTCTTTTCCTATGGTGACATTCCTGGTGTAATGAAACGCACAGGGAACTGACAACGAAAGGCAGTGTGCTTGCAGTAATTTATTCTTTGAATCAGTCTTTTAGAAGATGACCTGTTCGAGGCTCCACAAAATTTTGTTTATAAGCAGCTAAGACTCAAGCTTAGCACTTGACAAACATTACAAGAATCAAACTGATGAGATGGGTTTCAATGTGAAACCACAAAACGCCTCAAGACTACATTACAAAATAACACAATGAGGCTCGTCGTTTTTGCTAAGGATCAAATTAGCAGCTAGAGTTACTTTAAATATATGTAAAACAAAAATTACTAACAATATTACCCCAATTATTAAAAGTACCCCAATATTGTTTTGATATTTGCTTTAAATGATTGTTGTGGTAACTGCTGGGTGTTTCTTGTATAGTGGCGAAGATATTTTACATTTATTGAATTACAATGGCTTGAATTACAACAGTATCACAATGGCTAATCAAAGCTGTTGCCAGGGACTTTACTGACATATGAATTATTAAGCTAGTTGTTGAGAATCATAATGCATAATGTTTTTATAGAGGAATGTTCTGAAATCTTATTTTGAAGTAAATTAGTCCAGAAGCACAGATGTACAATGGGGGAAATCGCCAATGAAGGCCAATAAAATAGATGTTTCCGAAAAGCTTTCAACCATGGCTCATCCTATTATTAGTTCAGCTATTGACCTGGAAAAACCCTTATAAGAGGAAAGACATTACAGAACAACGCAGGGTCTAGAGATAGAGATAATGGTAACGAGAAAGTCAGTAATGCTGATTCAAGTTGTTAAATGATACTGAACTTTGCATGACTCTATTGTTAACTTGTTTACAAGTAACACATGTAACACAATACATCTACTGTAATCTAATGTCTACATTATTTCTCTTGACATAATTCAATGAGTTATCAATTATTTCATATATAGCAGGGCATCCAGGCAAACAATTTTAAAGGAGTACCTGCCTGCCAATATAATTGCAAACATGCTTCTATTGTTAAAAATGAATGCGATGGACATTCTAGAATGCATTCCCTTCCCTGTTGTGTGCTGACTCAGACTCCTCAGGGATGCGGAATATTGCGACGGCATGCAGAGGAGCTGATGCAGCGAGCTGGTGCCGCAGGTTACAACTAAAAAACCATTAGTGGAACAGAAATGTATTTCCAGTCGCCCCCCACGATAAAAGAAACAACCTGTCTCACCTACCTGTGGGTGCTAATTTATCTCCAGCATGTAGAATTCAACATACTGAAAGCAACCCTAATACCTTCATAGATTTAAGTGCCTTTATTCTGACTCACTTATAACTTCCACTCATAAAGTCTTCAATATATAATAAAAAGTAAACGTTATAATGTAGGCTATAATACACAGACACATTAAAATTTTCAACATATGTTTGATGTGATTTATTTTAGACCACAGTTTTTATTATGTTTTACGGTTCACTCGTATTTAAATAAAACATATTTTAGCAGCTGTCCTTTTCAGGGCACTTTTGCATCGTTTCTGTTTTTCAGTGCCTTGCACCAAGTAGTGCTACATTTTTACAACACTGTGTCAAGATAAACAACAGTTTAAACAACAGTTATCTTGTTTTGAATTTTAAATGTTACTGTGTGTTATGGCTAATAAATCATAGCTATTGAACAATCAGCATCCTGTGCCATTTAGTTGAATAGTCTTAATGTTTATCTGAACTTGAGAGTCAATGGTAACCCGTTACCCAGTAATACCCAGCACCACCAGAACAGCGTCTTTCAGCTGCAATGCAGGATTTCAGAATTTTAAAAGGCTAGTTCAGTGCCTGAAACAAAGACTGCAGTTAAACTATGTTAAACTGTTTAGGTGTATAACTTGTCATGACGAATAGAGAGGACTAATTCTATGAGTATGTAGAATTAGGAAATTTCCATATAGGAAATGTCTGACTCGCACACTTTGAGACGATTCTAAACTATTCTTTAAAACTATTATACAGCTTCACTTGTCACAGTTCTGTCCCATGGTGATTCTAATGATGTTTTCATTGTATTTAGAAGCAAAATAAAACAATACACACATTTCCAGCATGCATAAAGTTATTTCCAGAGTCATTCAATGGGTATAAGATCAACTGAAAAAAATGAAAATGACCACAAAATAATGTTAGTTTTAGGTTTTGATGCACTGTATATTATTACATTTTAAATATTTACAACCTGCCTTCATTAAACATAAACATTTAAATGATATAAGGTAGCACATTAACTTTGCTTTTAAAGTTAATGAAAGTTAACGCTATTATGTAAAACCCAAACTAGTCTAGTGTATGCAGCCACAAGTCTTACAATACAAATGCCCCCATCCTGAGCCTTGTCATCTGGGCCTTTTACAGGATCTAGTATCTTACAGCAAAACTGCACAGGCACAGACCTCAAGGCACAAAGACTCAATATATACTGACAACTCACTCGTGATTTCACACAGTGATGTATACAGCTGTCACATACATATACATGTAAACAGCTGCCCTGAAGTGCTTCTTTACTCTGTTGGCAGCCCCTGGCCAGTGCTTAGTACAGCACAGAACACAACGTTCGCAGATTGATAGAACATGAGAAAAAGAACCAGCTTACAGATAAAATATTACGCAATTGAAAGACACTGCATATTTTGGTGGTCCTACAGGTGGAGTTGAGATTAGACCAAATCATTTTTGCAGTAGCCTTTATTGGCAATTAGAGTCAAGCTGACATTCTGGTTGTCATGGCGATCAAATGAAGAAATTGAGGATACATGCCAAATACAATTTTCTTTTTTAAACCTTAATTAGATCCGATGAATTCAGTAGAGACTCCTAACATTATGATGATTATAAAAATCTAATGTGCAGTGAAACCTCTAAAGATTGTGAAAATGTAGAATATTGGAACTGAACTCTGGCTCATAATAATATTAATAATAACTTTACTTTTACCTGCTTTATATGCTGAGGATATTCTCATGGTTTTAGAGACTATTGTTGTTATGCAAATACTACTGATCATGCGGAAAACTTTAGGCTGTGCCCACTGTGTTGAGAGACACACTGGATTCACTATTAAATGCATTTACCTCTTCAAGAACAACCTACCAAATAATTTCTGTCATTGTGTACACTGATGATAAAGGAGAACTACTCTTTGCTATAAAACAGATTTGGAATTCTGACTGAATATTTATTTTAACTGTAGTACCGTTTATCTTAAATATCATTTCTGTAGTTAATAAAGAACAATTGCATGCATATAAATGATTATAAAGGCTACCTTCAGATATATTTTGACTCTATTTTATTCATATATTTAAAAAAACACATTATTGTGTTGTTCAATATTGACTTGTATTTTATAATGTGTTATTTAACATTGAAGCCTCAACATTTCAGATTAATCTAGCGTATACATAAACTTGAACTGACAGGAACTCCAGTGCTTCCATAAAACA
The DNA here is from genome assembly GCA_036877585.1 of Botia kubotai. Lineage (NCBI taxonomy): Eukaryota > Metazoa > Chordata > Actinopteri > Cypriniformes > Botiidae > Botia > Botia kubotai. The sequence goes on from JAZGTI010015751.1 coordinate 12,294, forward strand.
CAGTGAAAGTCAGAACACATCATCTTCCTCAACTCTTGAGTTTACGCCTTGATTAAAGGTGCAATAACTCCCCCTGCTGGTAAAATTAAGAGGCACAACAAAGTGTCTTTTTTCAATAATATGAAGTGAAAGTGAAATCTCAAAGCAACAGTGATAATAATGTCACTGTTGTCATTTTAATAATGTTAATATTAACATATTAATATTAATTTTAACTACATACGTACAATGATGGGGAAAAGTGCAATGTAATGTAATGTGTTAAATTCTATACATAGTTCTGAAGAATTAGTGTTTACACTTTCCTACAGTCATTATACAATAAGGTTATGTAGTTAGTGGTGCTTGTCAAGTACAGTTGTGAAGTACACTATTACTATCTCACATATTTCTTCTTTAATGCAAATTTCAGTTATTATGGCTCATAACATTAGGTTCCCGCACCAGAATGTTGTAGAGACTTGGGGGTGGACTCCTATCAGTCTGCTCAGCAAGCACCAATAAATGGTGACATTTTAATTTTATAGCCACGCCCTAGTAACTAGTTATAGTACCCTAGCAACTGCCCCCTAGACTCCTATTGTAAAAGATGAGAGGCATCAGAACATCACAGAGACAAGTGGGTGGCATCTTTTGACTAGCAAGTAGTCTTTAATTATCACCATGGCAACTGTCCAGTCACACCCTAACAACCATTTAAAGCACACTAGCAAAGAAACATGAATAAGCTGTGTCTTATCATCAGAACATCATAGAGACATACGAGCTGGCTCTTTTGATTCAGATACACATCCCAGTCTATTAGGTTTACTTATTTAACTGTCCAGCTACACCCTAACAACCATTTTCTTAGCAACCATGTAATGAAAAGAATAAGCCATGTGTCAGCATTAGAAAATTGTAGAAAC
>JAZGTI010015752.1:0-13200 GCA_036877585.1 Botia kubotai
AGTGCTTCTGAGGAACACAGTTAATTATTGTACAGTTTATCTTTCTGTAATGGTCCAATTACAGCAGAATTCTGAGTTTGAGTCAGAACTCCAGTTAACAATTACCCGTTACTTAGGGCAATTAGAGATATTCTTTTTCCAAAAATCTTGATTTAGCCATGTATTTCATAATTTAGAAACTTGAATTTACCTTTAATAATTTAGATCTTAAAGGATCCTACTTTGAGCTTTTAAAGTTTCAGTTAGTTCAGTTAATATCCTGTAATAAACCAAAATTCACATTTTCAGTTTTGATTCTCAGAAGTTCAGTTTATCCCAATAAGTAAAAATTCTATTAGCAGTTATGCACACAATCACATTTTTAGAAGCATCCACTAAATAAGCATGATAATTCATAATTTGTATGTATCATCCAGTTTGCAAAAACAAAAACAAAAAACAAAACGCCGACGACTGAACACATCCACTTGCAAACACGACTATGCTTTATTGCAGTGAGCAAACACTATAGCAATAACAAAACTACATATCCCGTGACACATTGCGGTGCAACTTAACAATCGCAGCCACTGCGATCTGTCACTCCACCCCTCTACATCTTTGAAGTGTAGCGGAGCTCTGAGGGTCGGAGAGAGTCAGAGCACCACCGGACCGGTATATTATGTCTGGCACACATCGCTGTGCGCACTGCAGTTTCTCAGCCTCAATTTTATAGCCTTCTTTCATCATATTTAAAATACGGCATTGTTGCCGTGTGCATGTGTTTGAGTGCTGAATCTGTGCTGATCATAAAAACTCGAAATAGGAAAACAGCTGATCTACGGATGGTCGTCTCGGGTAAGTGGTCATTTAATAACAGCCCACTTGAACACTAGGCTTCATGACTGGAAAAGTTGCGCAGAGGAAAAAAAATGCCTGTATCATAAATGTACATATTATGATTGTCACTACATATGTAGAACTTCTCGCATATATTTAAATACCGCTACACGTGAGAGGGAAAGGGCGGACAAATCGCAGTGCTGTAAATGTATACTACAAAATGAGTACTTAAAGATAAAGATGTGAAGATTGCATAGACATTGGTGGATAGCAGTATGATGCGTGATGGTATGAGCGACTTTTGATCATTAGAAATGATCTTTGACACAGAGAAACGCAGAGTGATCAACTGTTGAGTTCCAAATTATGCCACAGTGCAAAAAACAACACGTGATTAACCTGAAACTAGAATTTATTAAACATAAATAATAAAGACAGTCACCTCTGCACCATTTACCTTCCTTTTTACCACCATACAGATATCTGTAATAAAATAATAAATCTAAGGTCAATAGTTTATATCTGTGAGAGTGTGTTTATATATTTATGGAAAATTAAGATTTTATTTGGGCAGTAAGTCTAGTCTTTTTTAACTTTATCTTCAAAAAATAATCAGATCTTTTTTGCATGCTCTTTAAATATTAATTAACTTTTGCCTTTCAGTGTTTCACTGTACATTTCCTGCTCATGCTGGTTAAAGGTTAATGCCCTTGCTGATTTACGTGACAAAGGTTATGTGATAAACACATATCACACATAACTCTTCATTATGTGGATTATAGGCCAGATGGTAATCTGTGCAGGTCAGCAAATTGCATGAATATCGATGCACCGCAATGTCCCCACTCAGCACAAATAAAGCTTATTGTGACACAAAAGCAGCATGTTCACAGACAATATTGCTGGTTTAACTAAGATCACAATGAATTGCATTCTCTTCATCAAAGAGGCATTTATACACAAAAACAGTTGGATTAAGGTCAGACATGTTGTTGCTGTGGTCAAAAAGGCCTTCCATTCATATTTATTAGACAGATAATGTTTTCCTGACGGGTTGAGCGTAGCTTCAGGCTCAGTTCCATGGCTGGAACCTTCTGCTCTGCACAGAGTGTCTACACCTGTCCTTCACAACTGGAGTCTCTACACTGATTTCACATTGGTAAGGCAGAATACAGATTTCACGGTATTCAGAACTACAGAGCAGACTGTCCAAAATGTTTTTGGAGCGTTGGATGGCTGGACTTTGTTCTAGCTGCGGGGCTGTTTCTCAGAAACCAATGCAAATGAGCACCAGTGGAAAACGAATTTCTGAATTCAGGATGTATCAGTTACTGCATTTCTGAAGCTTCATAGAGTTTTTCTCATAAATGTCAAAAGAATGAGTGGGAGGGAGAGATCGTAGTTTGCCTCAAAGGTTTTGAATCTTATATGGATGAGAACTGAGAACTAGTTTAAAGTGTGAAGTTTGAACCTGTTTTTGCTATTCAAAAATGTCTGATTGGATTCATGGATGTTTCTACAGCTGTGGCTGATATGCTCCTACAGGGACCTCTCAGTCTGTGGGTTTGTGCTCTGTAGGGGGTGTGTTAAGTACCATGTGCTAATGGAACATAATCTTTAATGCATAAATGGGTACTCTGTACATTGTTGTTGAGATTAATGTTATTGTTTATCACTTGCCACTGTATTTCACTTCATTGCTGAGATACACAGCTGGAGGTTTAATGCAGGTAGGTTCAATTGAACCAGATGTTATGGTCACTGAGGAAAGACATGAGTGCAAAGATCACAGCTGCTTTGATTCACACCATTTTCCATCAGTTAGAGTGGAGAACACAATCCTTCAGGTATGTCAGTGATGGGTCACGTCGAACTCCTCAGTATATCCATAATAGTCGAGTAAACAGGAAGCACTCAGAGTTATTTAGAATTCACACACTGATGTTTGCAGAAAGTTTGCAGGCTGAGACTGAAAACAACATTTTTTGACCTTGGCAGAAGCTAGACATTTGTTTAAAGTGAAGTTAATGGCTGGACTACATCTTAAGACTTTTATAATCGAAACAAATTTAAAAATACTAGGCATCAGACACTTGCTGACTTAATGGCTACAGAAAACAACAGGGTATCAGATGCTAAATGACAATGGAGGATGCACTAGCCGTCTGTTAAATTGTTCTGCACGTAACAAACTTACATGGAACCAAGTGCCCTTCTGTTGCTAGGAGATGCGAGACAAATGTAAGCAATTGCACGGATGTACGGGCGTTAGAAGTTTAATAGAGCCATTACAGCTTTTTTTTTGACCCAGTGGTGTAATTTTCCATTGGTTTGTCACCATATAATTTATGATTTAAGTTGTTGAGCATCATACTACATTTATTCTGACCTCTCATTGGTTGGTCAGACAGACAGTCCCGCCTTAAACTGATCATTGGTAGAGCTAATGTTGCTATGTCCCGGTTGGGATTCTCAAACAAACAGATCTATGTTTTGATAGCGCTACAGAGACACTGTTTATATTTTCTAGAAAAATTACCTACAAATAGCTAATTAATACATATTATGGTATAAGAGAAAGTATTTTAACAACGCATTTCACGTTTAACCCGAAATGCTACTTGAAAGGACGAAGAAGCCTCTTATATTCAAGTGGTCTTTCTAAGCATCAGTTACATATCTTAGAGTCACAAGTAATTGGTCTGTAATATAATAGTCTGAACTGAGAGGACAAGAACCAGAGAAATGAAAATGTACATTGAGACTTATTTAATAATATTGATAAGAGGTATTGATTGACTTTATGCCGTTCTCTGTGTGCTTTTAAATTCTCTCATAAAAGCTGATCTTGTGTTGATTTATTTCTCACAGCAGGTCGTTCACTAATGTTGCATAATTCTAATGTGGCTTTGTAATAATAATACTTTATCAGTAAGCTATGCAAATGGAAAAGGCCAATTCAAATAATAGAATTTGCCAGCAGGAGATATTACTGAGAAGAGAAATGATTCCTGGAAGAATAACATTGATGAGACATTGTGGTTCTGCGTTCTAGATTACACAGTAATGGTAAAACAGGAAGAGCGCTAAATAAATACTATACTATAATACTGAAAGTGTTCATGGTATGTGTTCATTTCACATTAACTACAGCACTTAAAATCCAGCATAAACGGTAAAAAAATCATTTTAAAACCATTGCAGTTTTTAATGGAAATCCTCACTTATATAATCACTGTTTATCTGTACAGAACTGCAACTCTGTTACAGAGATATACTGGCAATGTAAACTCTGACTGACTCCAGTGTTATTGTGACTGTTGGTGTACTGTACTGTCATTTTGTTGGGAGTTACAAGCTGCAGGTACAAGTTGCCATTGTAGGTATACAGTAGTTTGTTGCAATGACTTTCTATGTCTCAACAACTTTACATTGTCTTCGTGGAACGTCAATATAAATACATTAGTCACACATACAAAGTAAAAACAGGGAAAACAACGGTCATCACCAAACACATGTATATCTAGATGTGTGAATCACAAAATGAAATGAATATCTTTGTGAATCACAAAATGAATATGATGAGAATTTCTCACACATTTTGTGTTGATGTTTTAAACGTACAGTTGGAATGTTGATTCTCCACTTGTGTTTATTTTGTATAGCTGACAGTATTAGCTGTTATCAGACATGTTTGGCTGGTCTCAGACACAGTAGGGCTTGTCTGATCTTGTCTCACTCTGTTATCAAACGAGGGGGCAATAGCAGTTTTCTCAGGATAGCAGGGTGGTACGGTTAATTGTCGTTTTGTTGACTGCAGTCGCTCACTCCACTTCGTTCAAATAGAAATAGCTTCCGCTCTCTCATGTAAACAGCAAATTAAATTAAACCAAATGATCGGAGGGTTGCTGGTACATGAAACGTTCTGGAGAGCGTGTATAATGTGACACATCCAGCTGACCCTCTGTGTCATTGGCCTGTCATTTGGTGGGTGATCATGTTGTAGATAACTAGCCTATTGGAATAATCTCATATCTACTCATAAATTCAGTGATGTGTATAAAGCCACTGTCAAAATTTAGTCTGCTTCTTAATTAGATGTACACAGTGTTTTAATGTTCAGTGCATAATTAATTTATTTTCACAAGAACAATCTAAACAAACAAACAAGACTACTGTACTAAAAAATATTTTTAAACTAGACTTTCTCATTTTATGAAGACAATGTTAATGGCTATGTGTCAATGTTATCTTGATATGGTATTCTAGTCACTTAGTAAAGCGTTTTTTTTGTCCTTTACAGTAAGTCCAAGCGATATTTTTATAGATGACTTTATCCTAAGTTAAAATTCAAAAATCATAAATAAAATTATTTATAGAAGTATCATTTATTTTTTGTATGGGACAAGTGATTAAAATCCTTAACCCCACATATGAGCAGTTGCAAACGTGACGCTTTACCTAAACAAACAGTACTACTAGAATATTCAAGAAGTCAATAGATTAATGATGCTAAAAATACAGAATACATTAAAGATTTGTAAAAGCATATGAGCGTAGCCAATCCTTGACACTCATCTAATGATCATTCTGTTCCGATAGCACTAATGTTTATGGTTTGTCATTTAGCAACTGCTCTAAATAGTTTGAACCTTCCTGATTGTGATTGATTTCATGGAGAGGGTCTGAGACTGAATGTTAGGTCTGTGGGGAGGTCTGAGGAGCTGTCGAGCGTGGTTTCACGTTGGCATGTTGCCCGTGGGTTTATGTGGCACACAGAGCTTGACCATTCAAGCTTGACCTCCTAGTTCCAGACGAGCCACTGAACAAAGCAGATCTGTTCATGAGACATGAAAATGATGTGTATATGATTGCCCCACCCCCGCTTATGATGTCATCACAGCGTCAGGTGCGATGGTCACGTGCGCGCTGAGTGATGACAAGATTACGGTTCCTGTGGGCTGCGGCTTTTGATCAGGCCCTACAAATGCTCTTCTGTTTAGTCCTCTGTGAAAGAAAATGAGGGAAAGCATGTTTACTCACTGACCATGTTTGTGCTGGTTATCAGCAATGATGTGCTGCTGAAATAGCAGGAACGTCGAAGGAGGAAAAGTGCGATGGAAAGCTATTTCGGCGTATCGAACGGCTTCATAAGCAAGGTTCGCATGAGTTGCGCGATTTACGCTCGGTTGATTTCTTTGTCCCGGTGGGACGTAAACTTCCTGCGAGCTGGTGGTCGCCATCCTGCGTGGGCGGGGGGCGAGGGAGACCGTATCTGAAATGATATTGTAATTGTAATAACCTCTATTCAGACTGGACTTCTCTTATTAACTGACCCTCCCTATTTTTCTTCCTTTCGGAAATGTGCTGTTATCTACAGTGGGCATATTAATAAAAGGCCTTAAAAAAGCAAAAACAATGGCTGACTAACAGAGAACTGCCCTAGCCACAACTTCAAAGCACAACAGTGTTTTCTTGCCCTGGTACTTCACTCTGGAGCACCATTGGATCAACAGTAGGTTCTGGAACAGGAAGTGCAGGAGAGGTTGGCAGTAGTGTTGTCTGCTGGCTGGCTGTGGAATACCAAATACCTTTGGAATTAATGCAAGAAACGGACCCTGGGTAGGGAATGTAGTACAGTTGTTTAGCATGTCTAAAACAACATACAGAAGTGAACTTACAAGTATTCTTCTGAGGTTACAGTGTAAGCAGAGACGCTTGTGGTGTATTGAGCTAAAGAAAACATCAAGACATGTTTTGGTTATTTACAGGACACATTTGCAGCCTATATCTGTATTTGTTTTCTTGAACATCTGTAAATAAACTTCCTTTCTCACAGTCAGAGACAGTACTCGACTCTTATGATCTTCAGTTACATGCAGCACACAAACATCGCACAAAAGAGATGTAAATAAACTTCTCTTCTTCTCCTAAACAGTCGATTCAAGTAGAGATTTGCATTGACATGCTTCTAAACTAATACAGCTAATACTTTACAACACACCGATAGCTGACATTTATCTCTTCTCTGTCTGTCAATCTTGGATTTTTTTCTTCACACAGCTTTTTTGCAATGCATTATGGGATTTCCCAGAATTGTTGCAAAGCATTCTGGGATCCCCTGATTTACACCAGATAAATGTGATGTTGCTTTAGAATGAGGGATTTTAGGGGCGTTCACGTACACAGACAGACGCTGAACCAACAAACAGAACCAAAAGCAATGACCTCGGGATGCCTTAAACTGTTCTTAACTTCACACTGAACCACAATCGCAATGCTTGTAGTGCGAGACAGCGATAAGTGAAGCAACATCATCTATCTTACAGGGAGAGCAGCAATGCTATCTTAAAATGCTGTCCAGGTAGACAACTGTGACTGCAGATGAGGCCACATCACATTCCCTCATCTTTTTTCTTTTAAAGTTTATGTCAAAGTAAATCAATAATAAGAGCATAACAGCATGGAAACATGATGCAATAGGGGTCATTACCCATGTTATTTAATTATTTGTGGCCACTCTGCTCATCTCTGAGGTTGTTTTCCGACAAAGTGAGTCAGACGTTGACTCGCCATTCAAGAAGTGTTGTAAGCAATGGGAAAACATCAGCGGCTGGTTTCTTGCCAGCGCTAGACAATATGGAATTATGCTGCGTTCAGAGCTGGACAATAGCTGGGGGCTGCATTGTAAACATATTGTGAATCACAAATGACAAGCTTTGGCTTTGAACCACCACTTTGAAAGACTGTGGGATGGCATCACAGCTTTGCATTGGTTTTGGTACCAACCAAAGACATGCATTCTAAAACAGTATTTGAAACAAATTCCCAAGCTTGAGGTTCCATGGAATGTCCAAGTTTCCTGAGTGGGGGCTGTTCTCCGGGAAAATAGTCTTTCATTGTGTTTTTTTGTATGCAGGCTGATTAGTGTGACAGCCATTGCCCTACAGACATTATTACAATGATAATGGCCTCGGTTTTTGATTCTTTCTGCCCACCAAAATAATTACGGGTCATGCTATATATACAAGGATTATGCTAATTCATACCAATGTGATTATGTGAATGGGTAATACTCTGTAACTCTTCTGAATTAATTTCTGTCTCTCCCTCTCTGGGTTTCTTATGCTTGTATGGAAGGATAATCTGTCAAATGATAGCAGTGTTTGTGAGCGATCTACTGGAGCAGGCCATCCATATGGCTCTTATACACATAGGAACTGAAAGAGCTGCAGTCTTCTCCCACCTGCTGCTTGATTTGAATTAATACTATACCATCTTTTATCAGACTTCCTCCTTTAAGACTAGCGGGTGTGAATTATGTTGCCTGCATCTTTCATTGTGTCGAAGGTACTGCTGTTTTTAGGGTTCTACTGCAAAAAACATCCAGTACTGAACTGTTTAAAACAGCAGGTTTCTCAGAGGTAGCTGATGTAAAGGTTGAATTATTTTCCACTGCTAAACCTGCTGTTTAAAGTTTGGAGGGCATCATTTAGAAGCAAGTCAGCCTGAAAGAAACAAAACTGTAGATTTACAGGTTTAGCAAAAAAATAATTGTTATTTCGATAATGCTGATCTCAAAGTCATGTTTTGTGATTGTGTTGTGAGCGGTTTTATGATTTACTGTAAAGTCGTTTTAAAACAGTCTGTATTGTAAAAAAGCACTATATAAATAAAGGTGAATTGATTTTGTTAAGGGAAATAATGCTCAAACTCTGTCACTCTTTCATAGCTCATGACACTTATTGGAGTCCTCACTTATATTTCATTTAAGTATCTATATGGTAAAACATGTAGTAAGACATATAATAAGAGTATATTAATATGGTTAGCATAACTATTGGAATAATTTGATGACTAGTTTCATATTGAAAATTCCAGTATTTGGACCAAAATTGAAAAGACCATCTGCTTTGACTCTAGAAAAGATTAACTAGGGTCTTTCCTCTGACAAATGGAATTTTAAAATGCCTCAATTTGCTCTTCATTTACTCAGCTGCTGTTTAGAAAACAAAAGGTATCTTTTCTGTTGATGACCAAGACCGTGAACCCTGGAGAAAGACCCACAGAGTGCTGAGCAACATACAGAGGAAGCAAATAAAAGCTTCTGCAGAACAGAAGCAAAAGAAGAAAGCTTGGGAACCCATTGTTTTTTAATCTGATGAGAACATTGAACCAGGATGTTCCACCTGTTATATAAGCCACACTAGTTGTGTAAAGTTTGATATTTGACATATGAAAGAGACATTGAAAGACTGAGACGGAAAGAAAGAGGTGTGTGTGTGTGTGTGTGTGTGTGTGGGTGTGTGTGTGTTTGTGTGTGAGTCAGGCTTTTTGGAATATATAGCAGCAAATGGAGAACAAATGGTAGTAACAGGAAGAGATCAAGGACAAGTAAAAATGGACTGAACTGATGTGCTGAGGGCAGCGATTCAGGATGTACAGAGGGGAAATCCCAATGACCATCACTGAGAGAGAGAGAGTTGTTTAGTAAGTGACCTGCTGTTAAAGGCATTGTGAAATTGGTTTGTTATAAATGGTTTATGTTGTAAAAACATTAAATCAATAGAAAATAGTCATTCAAATATTCATGACACTTCCACACTTACTGTATGACTATTAGTAGTGTAAATCTAATGAGAATTAACATTGAGAATAATTCAGAATAACAGACAAGCATAAAATATTACTAGACAACTATGTAAAACATTTAACCGCAATGTAAAAAAAAAATAAAAAATAAATAGCCTACAAACAGGCTTAATTTCTTTTGATTTTGTGGGGGAATGTGACATGGACATGTTCATGACATTCTCCCTTGTCGTTTCATGTTATTTTGGCTCAGAAAAACCCTTGACATTTCATGGGTTCATAGAATGCTTTCAGGTATTGCCGTGGCACATTTCATGCCTGGCAGCAGAGGTACATTTTTGTTAATTTTGTGGAGGTCATCAGACAGCATGGTATTGATTTTGGAAGCTTGTTAGTCTAGCCGCTATTCAAACAATGACAGTCCAGAGATTTCAACAGACATTCTTCCATTTCCCTTCATTTTCAATCACATTCCTCAGAAATCTGACAGGTCATTTGAGACTGTCTCTTTTCAACACTTGAGCACCTTCCAGGCAGGACGCCAGTACTATAAGCAGCAGCCTGTGGCCACAAAGCGTACTTTATAAGTGAAGAATAAGATCTCAACACATGTAAATCTTCAGTTAAGCTGTCTGCCATGGTTTCTGTGAGACCTGTAAAAGCCATAAATGTCATTTTTCTATTTTGACCCCCATTTGTCACTGGTAAGAGCAAGCGGGAACCTAAATCACACACACACACACACGTTTACAATAACACTCACTCCCCCATGACAAACAAAATTCCACCCCAGCTGTTCCTGCCCGTTTAACCGCCGCTGTGCAGAAATAATTGGTACAGAACGTTTCGGAGAGTGACTTTGCGACCAAATCTCAGTGAGCGCCATGAGGCCAGAGAGAGGAACAGACCTTCAAAACAGGCTCCTCATGTTCCCTCCAAAACTGTGAATGAGGCTTTATGGTTTGGACTGATGCTAAAATCTGTCACATTACACTTGCTCTGTTTTTTTTCACTCTGACTACAAAGCATCCGTCTTTTCAACATAAAATATCCCACTGCTTTACTAGGCTGAGAGTTCAAGGTGAGTCAGATGCTATTGAGTTATACAGAGAATATTTTGGGGTGATTCATCGGCTGCTAATTTCTCATGCCACTATGTTTGTTCCATTGTCTGTTTATTTATAGCTGTTTCTTTTGATCCCTCTAATTACTTAGTCTGTTCTGGGATTCAGGGAGGACATCATTTTTATTGTGCTGTGACCCATGTGTTCTGTTATTTTAATGCAGAATTGTTTGGAAATGTGTGGGTAGTAAGGTGCCCGCTGTCTGCCAGATGGACACTCTGACTTAACGTTCCTGACAGCACTCATCACCCAGGGAATTGCCAAGGATTTGGCCGGAAGGCTGGAAGGTTTGGGAATTGTTTTACCCAAATAAACAGTCATTTAAAACTGTATGTTTTTAGCTTGGAAGTGATTCATCGTTTACAAAAGTTTGAGGATGAACCATAAATTTGACGTTCTCCTTAGTGTGGCAAGGGCAATTTATCCCATATCCAGTACAGCATTTAATTAAGAATACAGTAAAATTGAAATGGGAAATCCTGTACTTGATCTTTTAGAAGGTTTTTTATGTTGATCTTGGTGACTGTGGCAAAGGTTATGGGAAAATAATAAAAAAAACGATCAGGGCTGGACACTCATTGCATGTTACTTCCTCTGTGTCAACACAGTCTTTCAAAGAGTGTCAGTGATTGGACATAGATGTGGCAGCTAGAAATGAACCACAGAGTCCACAGAGTAATACTCCATAGAGTATTTGTACTTCTATATGTCAGCTACAGTTGTTGCAAAAGATCTCTGAGGTACATTGTGTTGCTGTACCCATTCAAGGATCAGTCAGACTGAATTAATTGTAGTTTTCCTTACCATGTGGCGCATGCAAGTTTCGTATGAGGTTAAGTGACTTGTACAGAAGACTCAGTTTCCTCAGATGACAGCACAGAGGGGAGAGAGATTTACATTGACAGTCCATCACTAGTGATTACAGCATCACAACTCTGATGCCCTGTGTCATAACCATTTGTGTGCTGTCATCGTTACTGACCTTTCACAGAGGGTTAGAGAGAGAAAGGGAGAGAGAGATGTGGACTTTGCATCAACTCTTTGGACAGCTGTGACATAGAACATATTGTCTCAATCTATGTTTTAACACATAACGAGCCTCCTACCTAGATTTTAATTCCAAACAATACACAGCCTAATTATGCAGCTTTTTAAGATACTTTGCCAAAGATTCTAGAAGAGCGTCACATATTTTGCAGTCAATCCCTGAATGCAATAGATAAACCTAATTAAATTACATTTTATTCTCATTAAAGCAACATGTCGATTGTTAAGGATCCATTTAATTTAGGCACTGCTTTAGGAGGTGGCTGCCTACAGGCGGTGAACTGCAAGGGAACAGAGCCACGATGAGACTCTTAGCAAAACCTCATAATTTGCTGTTGCTAGTGTACTAGGATTTATAGTGTACTAGTTTTTGTTGATTTGAATTCAGCATCATGAATTTTATGTGTAAGTTCACTTTAAACTTTTGGAGCGACTCATAAAGACTTGTTGCGTCTTTTTACCCAACAAAATACAACACTGTTGTCTTTGACAATTTCATTTTCTGGAAAGCGCAGTTTCATATCCGCTAACTACTCACTGCTGCTTCCAAGGGTGTGAAGACGTCTTGCTCAGCAGATGAGACAGTTTCACTCTTTATTTTTCATTCATTCGCTATCTCTCTCTATCTCTCTCTTTTTCTCTCACTTCCTTTCTTTGTTGTTCACTTGATCATATGTTAAAGGTGCCGCATCAAATAACCCTTGTGGTGCTTGTCGGCAGGTGTGTGACTTTTATGTCTGCTCGGTTATTTTCTGTCATAAAAACACCTCACATGGTCTTGATCTGGGAGCACATAAAACACTGGGGTGTAGCACTGGGCTCTCACTTTTTAAATAAAAAGCTAAAGTAGGTTAATACATTACTCGTTTGAAAGGCTGCCTTTACAGCCATGCGGCGGCCTCTGACTTGTGTGTTTGCATTAAATGCAAAAAAAGCCTTTATCAAGTTTATTCATCAACCCGTGGTGTTATTTTTTAATGTGTATACACCAATTGCATGTTCAAGTCCTGCTTTATTCCTTTACCTCAAAATCTATTAATAATCAGGTACATGCATAAATAACAGTCCATCACAGTAACTTTTGAAAGAATCCTTTTAGCTAAACTCTCATGTTACAGTAAGTGAATGTGATCGTTTCCATACTAAGCACCTGTTGAGGGTTTGTGTTGTAAAATACCACAGTAATTGATATTTCCCTCCAGCACTCTGATCTAACAGAAAGAGAGTGGAAATACAGAGGAACTCTAAACTCTATACAGGTTGAAGGAATGTATCGCTTATCTGATTTGGGAATACCCAACGTCATTTAGAATCAATTAAGGTTAGTTAGAGGAAAAACAGCCTTATAGAGAAAGCAGTTCTGCTTTTGGTTAGAACTGTGGCCAATCAGAGATCTTACAGTTTCTGCATATGACAGTAGGGTTAAGAAATACGTCATCTAAGATCGCAGTAAGATTTTAATGGAATCTGGTTATTGTTCAAAGCAGATTGTGTCTTACGGTTTCAAGTGGCAATGTATGAAAACAGAAACTTTTCAAAAGAACCACAAAAACAGTTTAAACCACTGATGAAACAGGAAGTTATAGTTCTCTTTTAAAACTACAGCTTATGTTTA
>JAZGTI010015753.1:0-13199 GCA_036877585.1 Botia kubotai
CAGACGCACACACAGACGCACGATTTAAACATTTTTCCAGCAAATATAAGCTGTTTCAAAACCTGGTGAGCTGCCTACAGAAGCAGCGGTTAAGTGTATGACAGAGTCCCGTTCAAAAGTAAGACTTAATTAACTTAATTATGCTCCTCGTTTTGACCAAAATTCTACGACCAAAATTTCTACGAAATTATGATCATAACTTAAACTCCACTTAATATTAAAATATCAATATGAAGTTCAGGGTAATTAAAAACAGATTTTTTTACCCACTGTTTTAGTGTGCTGTGAATTCTTTGCTTATCAGAGAATCGTGCCACTGTTTCCCATAACTGCATGTTAATGATTGTGTTTTGAAACTGAGTCATAATTTAATGTTTTTGTTTCTCAGTGAGAGTATATACCGCACGCCCACTCTCTCTCTCTCTCTCGGGTCGTGGTTCGACTGAGTTTTTTCAGTTTTGATCTGCATTGTAGGTGGTCGGCGGATTATCTGCATTTGTCTTGAAAAATGCCTAAAACAGCTTTACACAAACACAGAGCACATGCGTGTTTAAACATCACACATACATACGTGTGTGTGTGTGTGTGTGTGATAACACATCTGCAGGCCGGAGAGCCATCTGACACTCAAGAACTCGATCCATCAACACACAACACACGAGACAGTCAAACAATACATTCCCCTAGTTTTACAGACCACACACACACAGTCTGTTTCCGTTTATAGATAGCGAGGGCAAGGTGGTAACACACACTGAAAGATATGAGCTCATCATTAGATAATATAACACAAAAGTGACCTTTTGTGAGTGTGTTTTGTGAATGTATGAGCCCTGCAACACGATCCATCGGCCTCCTGTGAGCTCCTGAGGTCACTGTACTTCCTGACATCACTGATGATGTTGTAAAGCTTAAAACCATCGTCCGGCTGTCAACAACGTTTCCAAGGCATCGCTAAGCACTGCTCTGTGGGCCCGCTTGTGTCAGCTAAACAAGAGAGAGATAGAGAGAGATAGAGAGAGAGAAAGAAGGTCGAAAGGCCACCAGCAGTCTCTTTAGCAAACCTTCTACGAGCTTGTTATTCGTCCTTTTTGACAGTTTTGGTCACCATCAGAGTGAGGAAATGTTTCTATAATGAACTTTCGCAGTCTTGTTTATTCTGATGCAGCGGCTTGTCTCTGATTGCGGTTCACTGTGGACGCTTTTGTCAGGAAACACGGCAACACGCCACATCTGACAGCAGCAGTGGGTGACATCACGCTGCAGAGCTGGCAGATGGAGGCCGTATGTTTGTGCCAGGGACTCTGGGAAATCAAATGATGGATATTTAAACTGCTTGAAGCTAAAATAAAGGGATGGGATAAACTCTCTGAAGTGTTTACGTGCCATAAGTTTTAATAAGTGTTTGGGATACATGTGACTCTTTGATGAGAACACTTCTCTCGAAACACGCTCTGCTCTCACCAGATGTACTGCCCCCCCACCACCGGCTCTTTTAGATTAAAAATCATCCAGAAATGAAATAAACAACTTTAATTAGTCTAAAGAGCAACTTTCAAAATGTAAATAAATCACACTGAATTACAGTACGTTTTTTAAAGCGTTCTGAATTTAAGAGAATACTGGCGTCCACGACACAACTATAACCTTTCACAAAACAGAAGAATGAAAACGTTGGGATATCGTTTTCAAAGCGTTGTTTGTCCAGATGATGAACGCTGAAACATTGACAGCCAATCAAAATCCATTTTAATTTAGAGGGCTCACGCATTCACAGTATCGCGCGATCATAACGTTATTGTACGCTGGTGTGGATGCTAATATAGTTCTCGTTATAATTACATTTATCGTTATGGTTCTTGGACTTTAAATAAATTGGACTTTAGAATTTGGAAGACGGACACAATTCCCCACAACTTTCTCTACTTCCTGAATGCTGGATTGTGTTTCTGGGCCACGTATGGACGGCTGCTGCTGTAGTATTTTAAGTGCCCAGTAACTATTTTTAACATCCTTTATTCTTAATGATCCGAGTTTAAACTAAATGTTACAGATTCATTTAAATGACAGCGTGGTATTTAGAGATTAGAGATTTTGGTAGAAACACTTATGGGCACATATGGAACGTTCCGTCATTCTCTATTTACATCTGTGCTGGGTCAGAATTTCTCCTCAGTGAAACGTGCCTGAACCACAGGACCTCTAATTCTGTACGCCACACCCTTACAGAGGAGGAGAAGAGGAGAACGAGAGAAGATAAACAGATGCTGCCAGACAAAAACACATCAGAAATGCAGAATGTAAACCTCACTGTTGAGTGAGGCGGCACATTCACAGAAACTCAAATTCACCAAAATACACCAAATTCTGCCATCAAATTCACCAACCTCAGAGTCACAAGTTTCTGAATCATTTATTATGTCCTTCTGCTTCGTCGTGCCCTCCTCTTCCTCATTCCTGCCTCTGTTCTCTCCAACTTCCTTACAAAAATATACGATTTTGTCAGATAAACTGGTGCGCAATGATGTCTGTGTGAGCGATGCTTCTGTATTTCTGTTTGGAACGTGCACCGAAAATTAGTCCCATAAATCACCCGGCACCCCTCACCAAAACCCCTCAGAAGAGCCACTGAGACTGTTGCCATGACAACACCTACAGGGAAGCACACTTAATGTCACTTTTCAAAACTTAGAAAGTTCGCCGCAGAAATTAGGAAAGCAAACAGCAAATTAAAGCCGACTGCAGCACATCACTCGACAACAACACAACTTCTGAATAGTTTGACTTTGTCTAGACTTTATAATTAGACTTGAGGTGGAAAAAAACAGAACATTTAGCCCTATAGAGCAGCACTACACACTCACACACACTTTCACATGCATTCTGTACAGTATCTCAATTCTTGCTATGCAGATAGTGGGACCTTCGAACGTGTCCTTTTACCTACACACACACACACACAACAGAAAAGCATGTGAACACCTGTTTACACTCACACCCCATCCTCCAAAACATACATCATACGATCCACTGTTTCCATGGTGATCATTTATACCCTATGAAATTGGCTCGTCTCAACTCTCGTTCTTCCTTTCTGTCTCTCATAGACTTCAACCATTGATCTAAATAAGCTTTACAGCGCATTCCATCGCCTCTCCCCATCGCCATGGTAACAAGTATAAACAATGCCAAATTGTGCTTAAGGTCCCACTGCTCTGGTCACCAGTCTCATGACAGTGACACAGCATCATCAGTACCAATAAACACTCACTTCAGCATACACTGACAGCCAGAGCAGAGTGGCACACACACACACACACACACTCTATGAGATACAAATGAAGATGGATTATATCTGGTTTTCTCTCCTGAGCACAATAAGAGATCTCAATGTCTCACGCTGCGCTCAGGTTTGCCAAGACAACTGCCAAACTTTCTCACCAAGTTCTCATAAGTATTTGTTATACTCTCTCTCTTTCTCTCTCTCTCGCTCTTTGTGGAGTCATTTGTTTATTTATTTATTCATTTATTTATTTATAAACACCTTTATATCAAACAACACACAATCACGCAACACGAACTCGATGCCGCGATCAATCAAATGATTAATTTATTTAAGCGTCTGGTAAAACAGGAGTGTTGAGATGTCTGCAGAACACACAGATCTCTTCAGAAAGTGGCATCCAGATGCTGCATTTGGTAAATGACACTTTTGCTGTTTCCATCATTAAGATTCGACTCTCACACGCTGCAGACAGCACAAGCCGAGTTTAAAGAGTCTAGTGAGCTAAATTATAAACCACAAACATCTGCACACACACAGCTGTGGAGCACAGCACTAACAATTAACCATTAGAGAGAGAGAGAGAGAGAGAGAGGGAGAGAGAGAGAGAGAGAGACAGAAAGCGTTTGTGTGTCTCTCTGCAGGCGTGACTTTTGACATAAAGAAGGAAATGACAAGGGAGTCATTCATTTATTTTAGATACGCTGGGGATTCTTACAAATAACGTTTTCTGATAGATGTGAGCTTACGCCCAGTTAACAATTTTCAGGTTGTAAGAACGTTCCCCAAACATTTCCATTAAATAACAAAAACATAAAAACTGTCATTTGGAATGTTCTCGGAACATACAAAACGTCCAGATTTTTAGACGATTGTATTAACATTATTGCCTGTTTATAGGAACGTTCTTCAAACATTGTGGGCGTGTGTAGACCGACGGTGAGACAGCATGGAAAACAACAGCCCTCCGAGATCACACAAACAGGATATCCTGCACTCTCAAAAAAAGAGACACACAAACACAACAATGAGCTCCGAGCTGGGAAACAAACACACATCCACACATCGGATCTGATTTTGGGATGTCATTTCTTTTCTGGCTGGTATGACCTTTATGAATCATAGAGACCAATCGGCAGGTTTTCAGGTCTGTGAAGCGACGACACAGACAGACATATAACCAGAAAGTCAGTCAGAGAGCTAGAGGGTCTTATCTGATCCTTTGGTCTGTTGTTCTGGGCTTCCTCTTGGCTCTGAGTAACCAACACTCATTCTCCTCTGGTTCCTTCTCTCTTCTAGATCTCCTTCCCAGCAAACAGGGAACGTTCTCCCAGAACGTTGGCTAACGTTCTCTAAACGTTCTCTAAGTTATCAAAATGTTCTTGCAGTACAACATTTTGTTACCAGATGCAAATTTCTTACAACCCATTGAGTTCATATTAAAATCTCTGACTTCTGATTGTAGACTTCAGTTTCCTGGCAAATCTGAGTACAGCGTGACACACTGATGATGTCATTTCTGAACCTGCAGAGACACGAATGACTTTTCATCATATAAACTCACTGGAGCATATGAGGTCAGACATGTCACTCAACACTGCTTGCCACAGTCACTCAAAGCTCTTTCTAGTGTGTGTGTGTGTGTGTGTGTTTTATACTGTACCAGTGTGTTCTTGCTGGTATGTTTGTAGGTCAGAGTGCACAATCAGGTCACACACACACAAGAGACGCACTGGCATGCTGGCAGACACACACACACACACACACACTCACACACAGAAAACTGAAACATTTGTCAGATGTGGAATATAACAGTGTTATACACTGAGACACTGTTGTATTGAACATTGTGTATAAATAAGCATGTGTGATGCAGTTTTTGATTAAACATAAATATCATTTACTTCTTGGGGTGAAATGTTTTTTTCACAGTGCACAATAAACTATTATCCCGCCACGTAATCTAGTTTTTAATGCGTTATAATGCTGTTTAATACGCGAATGTTTTACAAAGACTTCGAGTCGATCATAATTTAGAGCTTTTGGTTTGTTATCACGGCGCACACATTTGATCATCTCCACGTAAAAACTAAACATCATGCTCGTGTGTTCATAACATCCGTACTGGTGTGAATGTTTCAGTATCAATGAGTGAGCAACAGGTCGCATGAGACGGCACGTCGCGTCGCGTCGCGTCCGACTGTGACGGATGACACGAGCGTTCCAGCGGACGGCTGAGAACTTAACACGCCGGTGCCGCCGATGAGTCACCGATTCCAGCGGCGTTCCTCCGTCGCGGTGAGCGCAGCGGTTGCTCACCGCTGCAGTTCCACACTGCTTCCATTGTCTCTGTCTGGATGTTTCATCCGCAGCACATGGGCTGTCCCCATTAAAACAGGTGACATGGGTACATGCTTTGGTTAAGATTGACGGTGGACAGCACAGCGGAAAAAACACACATCCTGTATCGCGCTTTCATTCATCTCGTTTCCTACATTATAAAACTGGCTTATAAAAGATATGATAGCGCGTACAGTTCAAACAAATAATGTTGCAAAAGACTAAAGTATTACAAAATATTACGAAAAGTTTCGTCTTCACGGATAGACAGATATTACCCATCCCCAAAAACGTAAATTACACTCACGCCTAATCTACACAATTATTGTGCACTCAGTATATTCAGCCATGATCGATTTTTGAATTGTGGATCCATTTACATTTTAAAGATGCATTTCACGTCATTGTAAAGAACAGTCGTGCAGAAGCAGTACAGTGAACGCACGTCCACGCCGTCAGATGTGTGTCAGTGTGGATGACTGTACAGGCGTGTACAGTACAGTACAGTGACTCCAGGAGACAATGCCGAACACAAGCCCCATCGTGTATTAAAGACGTTATATAGAAACAGCTGGATGCGAGTACATCATTCACTTTCCCTGCCGCTAATCGATGCGCACTTCACTCATCGATTATTAATCGCGTTCCTCCACCCCGAGGCAACACCATGTGAGAGACAAAGAGCATCATCTCACATGTGTAAACACCCTTATGGAATGAATCATCACGGAGTCTTACCTGGTTGGAACATACTTTGGAAGTAGAAGATGACCAGAATGAAAGATCCAACACATGTGGCAAACAGCATCCGACAGATTCTGCTCATCCTCATGAGGTCCGGTAGGGTCTGTCTCATGGCCGGGCACGGAGAGACGGAGGCTGCCTGCCGAGCCCCGTACGGCGGGTTTGTGTTTGATGCTGCTGCTGGCTCTCGACGCTGCCGCCGCTGACTGCGTCCGTGTCTCAATGAGCTCCGCGCAGCTCCATGGAGTGCACTAGCCTCCTCCGCGCACTACACTACAGTACACTACAGCTGAAGAACTCCGCCCCTGCCGCGCGGTCTATATGGGCTATAAACTCTGTTCGGTGTACTCCAAAATTGACTAGTTTCCGTCAAAATAACATATCTTAGTTATTGTAAACCATAAGAAATTAATATGAGATCCCATTCAGACAGTGTATGAATCTGTTCATTTTTATTTGTATATTTTTATTAAAGATGGTAAAGTACCTCTGTATTGTGTTAACAACAGCTGTCATAAATACAGTATTTAGGTGCCAACTATATGGTTCCCATGGTAATTTCACTTTAATACATTAGAGTGGTACTCACAAATAAGAACAACGTTTTAGGAAGTCATAAAAGAAAATGTAAAAATGAAGAAATATTTATGGGGAAATTAAAAAGTCAGACTGAGCAATTGTTTGGCATTATAAATTATGATTGATCACATTGGTTTATGCAGTAATAGGTTTGCAGTGGAGCTGGATGGCGGCCATCACTATAAACTGCTGTTGTACACTAACCCACTGAACTCACTGTGCTTCATCAGATGCAGGAACAGAGTTCCTGAGCACATCGGTGCATGTACTGGACTGCTGGCCAAATGCTTCTATATCAAGAGGCTGCGGTCAGACAGCACACGACATGTTTGTATAAATAATATGGAAACTAAGACACAAAACCTGCAGGTATAAGTGAATTTAGTTTACACAGGTTACTCAATTATCAATGAGTGATGTGCTGTTGTTTCCGCTGGAAGTTGCTTTGGTGCGTGACAAAGACTTTCCCATAATTGAATTCGAATTGAAGTTGTTTTTTATAGATATAAACTTCCTCATTTCATAAGCACATTTCCTCTTCCATAAGCACTTACTAATTGAATTATGTATCCGTGGCGGGCAGCTCTTACTGCTGAGGGAAGCAGAACTGTTTAAAATTCATGGGAGATTTTAAACAGTGCTGCCGATTTAAAGTACTGTCAGAGGTGTCCATTACCGAGAGGAAACACTCAGGAATAAGCCAAGAATTACAACATCATGCTGTTGATGCCTGAGTGTGTGAGGGAAGTACAGAGAGATTTTTACTGTACAGTTAAATGATCACACAAACAGCCAATGGGCAACATAAAGACTATACCGGCTAACTGTTTATAATTCTCCTGTCAGTGTTTTCTGTGTGAGGTGTGACTTCTGTTCCAGTGTAGAATCAGTAAATGCATCAGGACACGGGTGAAATATTTGTATACTTTTGTTTTGACTTTAATTAGTTGGAGTTATTCATATACATTAATGTCCCTTGAGAAAATGACAGTTCCTGAAGCACTAAAACACTGTCCCTGTCTTCTTTTCTCTGATCTCAGGCCAGTGTAACAATACAATACTGACATCACAGTACAGTACAGTACATTACATTCAAGCATATTTAAAACGTAAAACCATTTTGATCTCCAGCCTTCCCAGCGCGCCCCCTGGCGTTCAGCAGCCGCGCGTTCACGGGCGCGGGCACGAGCTCCCTCGCTCGGTCCCGCTTCCGTCCAATCAAGTTGCAGCGCGAGCGCCAGTCAGGTTCGTATGCGCGGCCTCGGTGAAATGATCCGCTTCAGCGATTATTCTCGCGTTTAACGGGCGCAAATGATCGTTACCGGCACGCCCGTCCCGTGTTTACCGGGCAGAGGCAGCCGATGCATGCGGGCAGGGTTGAGGGATTGAATGTTTGAGGATGGGTAAGCGTTTATTTGAGGGAAAACATGGAGGCTGCGCACAGGCGGGCACCCGTTTCCCACATTTAAGAAGCGGCGGGTTTATTGACCAAATACATCCGATCACGTCCGGCATTTAAACGTGTTATTTAAACATTTAAATGAGTCAAAAGCGAGCTGTTTAATTAGTTACGAGTGGTTAGTTAGCTGCAGTTGGTATTGTGCTAACCTGCTAGCTGACCCAACACAACAAAGAGCGCCAGAAATAGGATTAATAGCGTTTGTAGATTGCATGGGTTATATTAAGATGATGTCTATGGCTATATTTCTACACAATTAGTGCGTGCTTGCATTGTTTTATTATCATTTTTAATTATTGTTTATAAACGTTATAGGCATATTGAGCGTAATATTAAATGCTGTTTTATATATCTAGAGAAACAGTAAAACAGTTTTCTCGTTTAGTGATTATTTAACACAACTATTTGTGTTTATTATGATTGCTTAATAATAATTTTTAAACGTGCACATTACTATGCTTATTGCTGGCTCTTAGGGCGAAATGTTAAACGCTACCTCATTTGTAAGTCGATTTGGATGATAAATGTGAATGTAAATAAGTATCGCTGTATGTTTGTGTTGTCAGATGGACGGAGACGGCAGCAGCACCGCCGATGCTACTCAGTTAGGACTAACTGGAGAGTTTATGGCAGGAGGGACGTATGTCTTACAGACTCAGGATGGTAAGGATGTGAGCTGATGTAGATGTTTTAAAGGTGAGAAGCTGTAGTGTGCCAAACATGTTTCCTTCTTAGATGGGGACGAAAGTTTTAATGACCATGAAGACGGAAACGGCAGCAAAGATCTTTTTAGGGAGCAAGACATTTACCTTCCTATTGCCAACGTGGCTCGCATCATGAAGAACGCCGTCCCGCAGACCGGAAAGGTACTTCTGCCCTTCTGGTGTGTGTATATTGTGCGTCGTATGTACAGTACAGACCTTCATTTCATCGGCCTGTTTTTGTAAGTGCAGATTGCGAAGGACGCTAAAGAGTGTGTGCAGGAGTGTGTGAGCGAGTTCATCAGCTTCATCACGTCTGAAGCCAGCGAGCGATGTCATCAGGAGAAACGCAAGACCATAAACGGAGAGGACATCCTGTTTGCGATGTCCACGCTGGGGTTCGATATGTACGTGGAGCCCCTTAAAGTCTACCTGCAGAAGTTCAGAGAGGTATTACTCACTCACTAACATGCATGTGACAGCGTGAATATCAGCCTGTTTTGAGATCTGTGTTTAGAAACGGTGAAGTGACGCGTACATGTTTCCAAGGCGATGAAGGGCGAGAAGGGTGTCACTCCGGTAGGTGTTGCCGAGGGCCTTGGAGAAGAACTCGCGGATGAAAGCTTCAGTAAGTGCAAATGCATTCAAATACAACGCATCTTCAGAGAGATGCATCATTACATTTGTGCAAGACACTTGTGACGGTTGAAACCATGTTCAGATGGAACGTTCATAAGCTGTTGGGCTGAGTTACGTTTTGTTGACTTCCAGCCGGTCAGCTGCCTGCAGGACTGATCACTGCAGACGGCCAGCAGCAGAGCGTGATGGTGTACACCACCTCGTACCAGCAGGTCTCACACACACACACACACACACCAGTCATAGAATGTTTAATAGACTTAATGAACAGATGTTGATATGCTCCTCTCGTTCTCTCCTGCTCCAGATCCCTGGTGTTCAGCAGATACAGTTCTCATGACCTAAAAAAGGACCATCGGCCTGTCCAGTGACAAACTAAGTGTTCAGGTCAGTGCTGGAAGACCAAGAGATGTCTGGTTACCGTAGCAGGGGAAAAACTGCCTGTTTCCAGGGTTGCTGATTTGTATGTTTACTTGAGGGATGTCTTACTAACTCATTCAGTATTATAATCAAGCCAATCTGTTTGCATAAGTTTGCCAAAGGTCACACTTCATAATGAGTTATTTTTTGCTTTTTTTTTGCTTTCTTATATTTAATAATTTTTTAAGTTGGGGAAGGGGCAGCAGGAAAACACGAGGGCCAGATTGACATCATCCAGGGAACTCATTTGATATCCATCAGGAACACGTCCTAATTTAAACTCATGTACACTGTCATCGTGATTCTGTTTTTTTTTTAATAAACCATTTGAATGTTGTTCCAGATACATTCATTAAACATCTGCAAACATTTAAGAACAATTTGAGGAGAAAGTGAAGACATGTTTGATCAATGTTATTCAGAACGTTTTCTACAAATGTTTCGAAGGTTTTCATGAATGTTTTGATTGAAACACTATCTTTGAGCAGAACAGTGGAACACATTTAAAATAAAAAAATGTAACAAAATCAAACTGTCGGTTTGACGTGACTGAATTTAAGCTGTCGGCTGGCAGATAAAACATTGCACAGATATTGAAACGGTCATCTGTCGTAAAGCAAGATGTTAAAATAGCATTCAGAACGGAAAACTGTAAACAAATGCTTCTGGAAGCACAGGTACAAATGGCACAGTCGGTGTCAGTAGGTTAAAATGCATATTTTCCTGTAGTTCTTTAGGTTAATGACATGGTAGAGGAACAATGTCGATATAAACTGCATATAATCAACTACATAAACAATAACAGAAACGTCAATCTTGCTGTGTCAAATTTACACACTGACCGGTGTGTAATTGTGCACAATATTAAGGCACAGGAACGGATATTTTTCAGTTATGATACAGTAGTGAGTTCTTGTGAGGGCTTTCAAATGTACATTTATGTATAAAAAAAGGAAATAAGGCTGTTTTTGTCCAAACTACTGCCGTATGCTGTTTCTAAGTACGCAAGTCTTTAAACAACTGCAACATGCATCTTAAGATATGGGGAAGTGGCTGGTTTTTGTGATCAGCACTTCGCTCACAGAAAACGGATTTTGGATTCAAAGCAATACCAGTGCTGACTGCCCGTCACGCGCGGCTACAACAACAACCCACGTAAAAGACAATATGTACGACAATGAACTTAATATAAAAATAAATGTTCCTCTACGTTCTACAGTGATGGTGCGTTTATGATACAGGGCTGTAGGGCTGAAGCGGACATGAGGTCGGATGGGGTACAGTCAGGAACGGTTTCGGAGGGTTCTGCAGGGTTCACTTGCAGGTGCTGTCGGGCTCCATCACTGAAGAACTAGAGTCTGCCTGCATCACTGCAGATTTCAGTTTGCTTGCGTCTGTGGGCGACACAATCAGCTGTTAGGACTATTACATATCAAACTGTATTTTATATTACATTGAAGAGTAATACAGAGAAGACATCACCAAAATAGACCCAATAAACGTTCATCAACCAAACAAGTTGACTCGCTTTTTTTTTATTGAAACTGAATGTTTTGTTTGTATGTGGTGATTATTTTCTACACGTAATGTCTTTATGACTACATTAAAATGTTTCAAAATTGGTGGCGTGTTATATAGATTATTATAGGCCATGGGAAATGCACGCATACCCTGCAGCCAGCGGATCTGAGTGGCCGGACCGTAGCCCTGCTCGTTCTTGGCAGCGATGCGGAATACGACGGCGGGGCGAGCCGAGCAGTCGATGTGCGCGTTGCTCAGCTGAGCTTCGCTAACCGTGCAGGACGTCTTTGTACCGCGATAGATCCGGATGAAGGCCAGCTCGCCGGGTCGCTCGGCGCTGTTCCCTTTACTTTTCCTTACAGCCAGGTACATGGAATACTCCAGGATTTTCCCAGACAGAGAGGTGGGAGGTTCCCAGGTGATGTGCACCGAGTCCATATCCTAAGGCGAATAGGGAGAAAATAGGAATTACAACCTTCAAAAATGTTTCGTGAACGCAGTGCTTTTGCCATCAACTGGTTGTACCTTGGTGATTTTGACAGCAGACGGCGCTCCGGGGAATCCAGGCTGGCAGGTTTTAAACTCACTGACTGGGCTGAAGTCACCCAGACCACAGCTGTTGATTCCAGCCACCCTGAGTCTGTATATCACTCCGGAAGACAGTTCCTGCTTCTCCTGACCAGTAAGCATATGAGGACTGGGCAGCTTCCACTGTGAGAGAGGAGCACAATACAGGTAAACTGGTGATGTAACACATTCTTCTTAAGAACTCATGTAAATGTGGGCGGACCTCTCTTGCAGTGGAGTTTTGACTGGACAGGATTGATGCCAGGTCACCACCCTCAGACGGCAGGAAGTAGTGTGTGACCTCACAAAAGAGTGTTTTAAACACTCCCACATCAAACCACACAGAGTCATCTGGATTCTCGGGCTGCAAAGACACAAGAAGTGTGTGTGTGTGTGTGTGTGTTTAAGAGCATTTAAAGTACTTGTTACAGGTCATACAAGCGTTGAAGCACGTGATTGGCTCTTACCTGATGGCATGGGGTAGAAAAGCTGTCTCGCTCTGTGAATCAGAACATGAACGTGACTGACAGACAGTATCAGAAAACAACTGGAATACAAGAGAAATGTTTGTATTATACCGGACTGTGTTGTAGGTGGAGCGTCAGAAGCTGAGCTTGCTTCTCTGCTTTTGTCTCCTGCTGGTCTGATGTCCTCGCCTGTTTCTTTGGCCCTCAGAAGGCTTTCCTGGTTTTTGATGGGGAAGGAAGGCACATGACTGTTTAGCGACTAAGCAGATAAAGAATTCTCACCAGTTTTAAACATCTTTTGAAACATGCAGAAATCTCACCCTCTCTCCTCCCACTTTGGTATCTCCATTTCCTGTGTTTTTAAATGGCTGGGAGTCTGAAAAGATGGTGGAAAATCAAATGAGCATCCACGACAATAAGGGACCTCTGATGCGTTTTTTTTACATTCCATACCTCAGATTCCATACCCCTGATTCCAT
>JAZGTI010015755.1:0-13198 GCA_036877585.1 Botia kubotai
AATGTTTTATGTAATGGGCTGTTAAGTGAGGTGTGTATGTGTGGGCTCACCTGTACATGGCCCTGAGGGTTTGACAAATCGACCATGGAGTGACTGAGTCTCTGTTTGCTACTGTTTTCCCAACCTAAGGAACACAGACATGAATCAGTTCATGGATTCACTGACTAAGCCTGTAACAAATCACAAATGGTTAACTCTGTAGCTGATTTAGTAAATCATATTTTGGCCATGTAACAAAAGAATCAAGCTGATTATAATATATATATATATATATATATATTCAATTACATTCTATTGTGTTCTGTTCATCAATATATTTACATTTATACATTTGGCAGATGCTTTTATCCAAAGCAACTTACAGTATATTCAAGGTATAGAACTGGGATTCGAACCCACAACCTTTGGGCTGCTAACACAACACTCTATCTATTGAGCTACAGGAACATAGCCTGTAATTATTAACCTGACAATCAC
Organism: Botia kubotai; assembly: GCA_036877585.1. NCBI lineage: Eukaryota > Metazoa > Chordata > Actinopteri > Cypriniformes > Botiidae > Botia > Botia kubotai. Next base: position 478 of record JAZGTI010015755.1, read on the forward strand.
AAATGTATCATTTCTTCAGTTCAGTTCAAAAATTGTAAACCAATGGAATCATGAATCAACAGTGAGTTGAATCAATAAAAAAACAATTCGACAACATGATGGAAGACATTGTAAATGCAAGTGTGTCATAAACAATAGAGGATTTGAGAATGGTAATAAAATGAAAAGACTGCAGACAGGTGGTTTGGAGGGTAAATATTTGAGGTGAAGTTACGTGCTGAAAGCTATAAGGAAGTGATATCGTCCAGTAAATCCACTCCTTCAAATGCCAGACGCAGGTTGCTTACTTTACAGCAGGGGATGTCAAACACAGCTCCTGGAGGGCCAGTGTCCTACAGAGTTTAGCTTCAACCCTAATCCAGCTAATCAAGGTCTTTAGTATTACTAGAAACTTCTAGGCAGATGTGCTGGAGCTAGTTACAGCTAAACTCTACAGATCACTGGCCCTCCTGGAGCTGAGTTTGACACCTCTAAAGCATCCAACAGTATCAGGTTTACCTGAAGATATCTCACCTGTGCCAGGGCTGGCCCTGTTTCTCAGAGTGGGGCGTCTCAGTGAACCGGGCGATGCGTAGTTGATCATCTTACTGGTGTTAAAGGTTAAATCAGGGTCGTACACAATCTGACCGGCTCCTGCAAGCTCCGCCTTTCTCTCTGCATAAGCTGCCTTTGTGGAACCTAAAATTGTCGCCAGATTTAATGTTAAATCAATACAGGTGAAAATAGTGAAATAAACTATTACAATTAAAATTACTATAATACAATTTTTACTATAAAGTTGTTCTACAAGCTCACTGGGCCCTAAAGGATCTCCAGCCTCCATTAATGCAAGTGTATAAAACACAACGCATCAGAATTGTAAGTGATTAACAAAACTATGATACACAACATGCCGTCATAATGCCATTTCCCCCATATTGAACACCCGTCCCAGCTAACAGGGAACGTTCTTAAAATGTTGGTTAATGTTCTCTATTAAGTTTATTCAAAGTTACCAAAAAGTTCTTGCAGAAATGTTAGTAAAACTTTTTTTAACGTTCATATATATCACAAATATTATGCTAAGTAAGTAGTTAGTGGAACGTTTTAAAAAGGTTACAGAATTAAAAAAAGGTTTGACTAACGTTCGTATAACCAAACAAAAACGTTAATACAACGTCTCTAATACAACGTTTTGAACGTTTCAAAAGAACTTTAAAAGTAAAGCTGGGATTCAATTAAAAGCGCAAATGTACTCTGTTGCCCGATGCTGTAGCTGGAGTATTGCGCCCCTCGCGGCTGGATGTAGGAGGGCTTGAAAGTGGGAAGGACGAAGGGAACCTCCCGGCCATCCGGAGGCAGTTTGGACAGCAGATAGTCCTCTGACACTCCAACACTTTTCCTCACATGAGACTCAACCGTTAACTTATGGAGAGGCTGAACCTTAATTACTAATAAACACATGAATTACCAACAGTTTAAAGCAGAATAGGACTGGATAAGTATTTGTAAATACCTACAACATACTTACATACATACATACATACTTATTTATTTGTTAAAACAATATGTATTTATAATTTACGTAGGCTATATGTATGTGGGTAAGGCAGTAGGAGAGAGAGACTTACTCTGAGTTTCTGGTTCTTTCTCTTTGGCAATAAACTTCCTGCAACAGTTTTTGATACATTCCGTCATGTTGTGAATCTACACAAAAAGAGCAAACCAATCCCGTTATAAAGAAGAGGAAAATTAAAGTAACTTTAATTGTCATGTAACCACTAAAGTAGCTTAAATACATACTCATAATACATTAATCAAAACTGCAACGCGACGCTTAATTTAACACTACATCTAAACAAGTAATATTAATGACAATATAATTTTTTCAAACAAATAATTCATTAACAAATCTTAATTTCTATAATTTTTTTGTATATTTTCTGCATGTGTAATCCAGCACCCCTAATTGTTTGTAGCATTAGGACGTTGCGGAATAAATAATGCGGTACTGCACATACCTGCGCTGTCGTCTGCACACTGCGCTCTTGTGTACTGCAGGTGAGTCTGAAAGCCTCTATTGAGAGTGAATACCTCTGCCTCTGGTCATAGTGCCCGCCGGTTTACAACCAAGTTTCTCGACCACCTCCAACGTATAAGAAAATCAGAATTAAAAGCACCCTTTAATTTGACAGAGGACAATGACAAAAATTAATTATTGCCTTTTATGATGATAATGTATGTATATTTTTTATATACTATATCATATACGTTTTACAATATTTATCGTGATTTTATCATTTAACCTTTCAATTTAATGTATTCCCATCAGGACTTTTCTCTAATGTGCTAAATAAAACACACAAACAAAGAACTGTTCAGGTCATCAAATTTGTGTTTATTGATCGACCAGGCTCTCTTTAGCTGTCCTAAAAAAAAAACAGATAAACAACAGAGGAAATTTTGCACAGATGCAATGGCAAGAAAATCACAGCCAAAAGAATGATGCCGGACTTCCCAGGGGAAACAGTGAATGAATGTGTGCTGCAAGCAAGCTGTTGTTTGAGTTATTCGGACCATCTTAGAAACAGGATTTTGTAGCACGTGCAGGTTTGGCAGCTTTCTTGCCGTTTGCAAACAGCGGCGCTCAAACACTCCTCGTTCGCGTGGGAAAACGTGACACAAGAATACGAGCAAACAAATTTCAGCTTCACAGAACACCAGAAAACTCACGACTTCCAATTGAACGCTTGCAATCGGGAGAAAAACACAAAAGCAAATACAAACTCACGAGATCAAATAAACACAACATAAATATTCTTCTGTGTATGGGTACATGCGTGCGACTGCGGAATACAACAACAGCCAGGCAGCCTAATCAAAAACCTGCAATGCGAAATATCAAAGACATTTCTTTGTTATTGATACACAGAGGCCCTGAATAACAGAACAAAACATGAGGAACTGAAGCTGCCTGACGGATAGTGCAGTAACAGGAGTCCATGATGGAGGTATGGAGCCATGAAGAGGTGAGAGGTCAGAGGTTCGAATTTGTGACGCCTCAGAATGGATGTTCAGAGACAAATATTGTGAGACGGATGATGGAGCTGCCTCGGAAGTTGATGACGTTGTTAACGGTAACCATCTCTAGATCCAGAACAATCGTCTTTGGTCCTTTAATGGGTCGGGCCAGAACCAATGTTGCACTGATGTTGCTGGTTTGCTATAGTGGAGAGAAAGAAAGAAAGAACAAAGAGAGAGAGAGGGTGGAGGGGTCAACATAAATCCACCTTCAATAAGAAAATAATTAGGAAAAGCTTTGTTCCCCAGACCATCAGACTCATGAACTCAATCACATGTTTTTTTAACATAGATATTCATCTCACATCCTCTTGCTCAATATATTCTATTATAATGTCATCTGTACACTGCACTTTATTTTGTTTGTATAACAATCTGCATCCTTGTACGTTTTTGCACATTCCCTCTATATCTGTATATTTTTGCCTTAAATCTACTCTGTTTACTTATTGATGATATCTCTTGCACTGCTCAAGTTTACTTTACGTTTATGGTAATATTTTTTGTTTAAATACTCTGTGAATATTTTGCACTGTTGGACCAGTCCTACATTTTACTGCTGGTTGTATTCTGCATATAACTATGTATGTGCTAAAAAAAAAAAAAAATTATTGATTAGTACATATTCTTTTTTCTCCCTATGGATTAATCTTTCTTTACACACACTTGGGCAAATGATGTGCAAACGAGCTATAAACATTTTACTTTTCTTTCATTTTCAACAGTTACTCATTAGCAAAGGGATTTGCAGGGCCAATAAAGACTTCGTGGTTTGGCTCCAGAGTCATTCTGCTGTGAGCATGCCTACAGCCCCCTCTGGTGGTTCTAATTATATACATGCGGTTCTTGTAACCTATTGTTGCACAAAAAGCCATTCAGTACGCTAAACCAAAAAGAATTTCAGTGAGATAACAGATGCAGAGACAGTATCCCCCGTTACCCGCATGTAAAACTCTCGCCCGTCGTTGCCAGACTTGATCTGAAAGATGTAAAACGCTCCAGGGTAGCGCGTGGTGGCCTGCATCTGAAATATATCGGCAGGAACACTGCGGCCAGAAGACAAATCCATGTGTCTGTACAAGACAGTGAAGGGTCTTTCGCGACAGGCTGGGTTCTCCGCAGAACACATACACTGACTGAGAGAAACAGGCATTGAGTGACGTTGACGACAGGCTGCGTCTGTTCGTAATTACACTAAGAATTCAAATAGCGTATTTGATGACTTCAACTCACTTATCGCTGAGCGTTATATAAGGTGGATCACACCTTAGAGGGTCCAGACATGTGTAACCTCCCTGAGAATTGAAACATACTTGCGCTGTCGTACAAGTGTTGTTACCGGACTCACATTCATTGAGATCTTAAAAATCAAGCACAGGCAGAAGTGAGGTTATCATCACCATCAGCAGTAACAGTTAAAACAAGAAAATAAACGATGCGTTGCAAAGCGGTGCGCTATATATGAAATACATGTCAGTTTTCAAGCTATATAAGCATTAACGTATAAGAGATAATACAGCTCTTTGCCTGCCATGTTGAGATCACATGACCAGCTAATTGACCCTCCTTTGATAAACATTTTTGGTATCACAGGTGACAGGCTACAATTTCTACACTGACATCAGCATAATAAACAAAATATTACTGAGCAGGAAAATTCATAAAACCATACATACTTTAATGTAATCAAATATACACCAGCACAATTAAGCACCAACCACACAAAGTAAACATGTACGGATACCTTCACAGGTTCTTCCGTCCTCATACAGGTAATATCCAGGTGGACACACACAGGAGTATGATCCAGGAGTGTTAAGACACGTGTGCTGACACAGGAAGTCTGAGAAACTACACTCGTCCAGATCTGAGACCAACAGAGAAGAAGATGAGAAACGTCACATCACACCGTTCCAGAAACAGCTGACTGGCCAGGGCACTAAGTAGTAACTAGGGAGCTGATCTAGCGACACTCTTAGGTTTCCACCAAACATCCCTCTTTTCCCTCATTACCGTTACAGGTGGTCCCATCGGAGGCGAGCTCGAACCCCTCGTCACAGGTGCACATGAACGAACCGTATGTGTTCAGACAGCCGTGAGTGCAGCGGTCTGTTTCACACTCGTCCACATCTGGTAAGAGAGGGAGGAAAGAGAGAGCAAGGATGGACATACGGAAGATGACAGCAGGTGGGTCTCGTCTTATTCCTGCTACCGAACTGTATCCCTGTTATCCTTGATCCCTGAGCCGAACTTAAGCTAAGCTATAATGCTCAAGTGAATATCAGTAGGTTTGTGCTTGTGTGTTTGGGCACCTTGACATGTCCTGCTGTCACTGTTGAGGAGGTATCCAGGGCTACAGGAGCAGGAGTATGAGCCGGGAAGGTTAGCGCACAGCTGCTGGCAGTAACCATAGCGACACTCATCAATGTCTAAAGAAAGATGAGCACTAATTAAGCACTGTAACAACTGACAGTTTAATGTCCATTAACAAGAACTGGATTACTGAATCATTTAAATGTTAAATAATAACAACAATTATTACGTCACTTGCTGCTTAATAACAAAACTGGATTACTACATCATTAAATTCAAATCACACCTCAGTTACTGCTACATTAAACTGTCCAATCACAAAAACTGGATTACCGCATCATTTAAAGATCAAACCAAATTACTGGGTAATTATATACTTCTTGGTGATAAAACAACAACTGCATTATTTTGGGAGTTACTGACAATGATTTGGAATATAGACTGCAGTAGTTAAAACTTTAAACCAGGCATTAGTAATGAGTCTAAATCTTACCTTGGCACTGTCCACTCACTAGCCAGTAGCCCTCAGTACATGAGCAGGTGTATCCACCAGCTGTATTTATACACACCTGCGTCGGGTTACACTGGTGTGACTCTGCCTCGCATTCATCGACATCTGAAAGAAAGCAATGTATTAGAAAATGATAAGTACAGTGTTATCATGGCACAGTGTACAGTGTGGACATGAACCCCATTATTGCATGCTACATCACTCATAATAATCTTCTTCTATCATTATTAAAAGAGACAGTTATCTTATGAGAGTACAGTTTCCACCACTGTCTTCTCCAGGAACTCACCTGAAACTGTCCAGCTGAGGTCCTTCAGATGAACATTCTGAGTTTACATTAATATCAGACTGTTTGTGTATGCACTTCATAAATAATCTATTCCATTTGATGAAGCTGTGTGAATACTGTATATCCATCTGCAGCATCCCTCTACAATGGCAGAGGCACCATTCAGAAATGACAGAAGTTCACTTGATGGCTTGCTTTTCTTGTTTAGAAGTTCTTAACACAGTCTATCAGTGTTATGGCTACACCAGCTGGACTGCTGTGATTCCAAATCCATCCCTGAAGTCATAAACCAGACAATCACATCTGTACATCTAACACAAATATCCAGTCTTACACAACACTCTTCCTAAACTGGAATTTATTTCTCCCTGTTTCCACTCACTCTCAGTTATTATCAGCACAGTTCCTTATGAGGACATGATATTCCTTAAAATACCCAAACACGCACCCTTGGTTCTCAGACTATGAAGTCAGATGTTTGAACAGAAAGCAAAGTGTACTATATAAAAGTGGTGAGGTGATCCGGGTGGGGGGGGAATGGGGGGTGTAGCGTGTGAAACTGAGTAATGTTTCTCCATTCCTGGCAATTCCTGGAGCTGTACATAAATAAATGACTTGTTAGCATCTTATAAGGTACCTTACTGTATACTAATCATCAGAAGTACATTCCGCTTACTGTAACTGGAACCTACAACCTTTGTGTTATCAGCCCAGACCATTAACCACCACACTGCCTGTTCTCTCAGGGATAAGAGGAGTTATAAGACCTGCTTAGTGCCAGGTCTGCTGGCACAGATAGGGGCCACGTAGAAACCTGCCCAGCCCCCGCCAGGCCCCATCTGGATTACATGTGTACAATCACAGGTTTACGTTTGAACTGATGTGAAGGGAACTGTGGCATTCTGGGAACGCCGGCATTTTTGGCATTGGATCTGATTTAGGAACAGAAAAGGCAATTCTTCAGTTTGCACTGAAATTTTTTGCACGTTTTAAACAAGGATCAAAGGGAAAATACGGCGTATAAATTAAAGAGAGATAAAAAAGAGAGAACAGTCAGATATTAGCTGCTGGCAGATGACATCACTCTTGCGGTTAGAGTGGCGTCTTTTACAGCATGAAAAAGTTTAATAAGTCACAATTCATTAACAGACTTCACAAGGAGACCATGTGCATGACTTTGCTGTGGTTATTACATATAATCTTCACATCAGAAACATCTAATATCTCGTAAGTAAACCCAGACAGCATCTGCAGGCTTTCATCTGATTTGATCTGATGTTAAGGGATTCTGATGTTAAGGGATTCAGAATTCTGTGGAATTAGACTAAATTTGTAGGGTTTTATGAATGACAGGCGCTCCGATTGTGCAGAAATGTTCTGCGTATGCAGACTCCCTGTGAACCATTACCTAATTCAAAGCAGAGTTGTCCTATTACAGCAAACGGAGTTCACAGACAGCAGTGCTACTATCCAACCTTTGCAGGTCTGTAAAACATGATTAATACACTCAAACTGCTGCGGTTAATCCAGGGCCAAGAATCTTCCACCATCTCACACCTCTTGCTTCTACATTGCACATCTTCAGTCCAGAGATTTAATGCTTGCAATCTGTTGCCAAGCACGAGTTGTTTACACATATCAAAGAAAACTGCTTATGCATAAAACAAACCAATGAATACAACTCATATACACAAAACAGAAAAAAGGCCGTTACAATCCACCCTGTCAAACAACACTTGCATAGTATTAACAGTTTTTTGTGGGATGTCTACTACAAGACACCAGCCACAATGAGAGGAGTTTGTTTAAGGGGAAAATACTGTACAAGTTTTCATAGAAAGCATTTAAGTCTATTATCAAGTGATGATTTGAATCTGATGGTTAAGCAAGCAGCTCACTAACTCTGTAAAGCTGATACTAGTAAATGAATGAATGACTTAACTGCTATAGGGCAGGCAGCTACAGAGAGGCTAGCAATAGCACCCTAGCTTTGAAAGCATAACATCCCGCCCTCCGTTTAGAGCGCTCTCCAAAGCCAATCCAATACTGAGCGAAGGTATGCAAATTCATAGTTTGACAGACAAGCAGGACATCCTATCATTGCACTCGAGCCGAATGCAATGATTGGATGAACATTTTGTGGTCCTGCGTCTTCCACAGCAGATATATATATATATGTATAAATGTATAAATATCTTTATACCACATTACTTAGTGATTGCTATCAGAATGTTAAGAGACTTGTTAAGCATGACAAAAAATGTTTCTGGAAAAGATCACCTACCCTGCCTTTAAGTCTATTATTATCCACTCAGTAATAATAATAATGACATCATACCATATTTTTAGTTTTCCCACTAAGTTAGAGCACATTAATTATCCTACAGTTCTAGAGCCAGCCTTCATTTGCTGACAGATACACAGTACCACAACCCAAACTGCCAAGTCTTGACATATCGGCTAATTCTGGAATCCTTCTCTGGTTCTCAGCCATGCCAACTAAGCTACTAAACACAAGAGACAACTCTAGTTTTCGAATACTTATGCAAAGCATCCACATGGTAGAATCATAAATCAGACTAAAATCTCAAATGCAAATTTAAATCAGTTCTGGAATGTTCAGCCACCACAGAATCTCACCTCAAACGAACTCGGTTCTAGAATTGTCTTTTAAGGCTTTAGAACTGGCACTAGCATTAGCTCAGAGATGGAACGTAGGGCTGATGGGAGTTATGATGGGCATATCTGAGTCACTCACTGGGCTAACTCGTTTGGTCCTTCACGCCTTAGCACCATTGGCAAGGTGAGGGCATTTCCAAGGGTCTACAAATATACGCGGCGCACAAAAGCGAGATGAATGATGGCCCGCAGCGTTTCTGTTCCATAACAGCATCCCTAAACATACACACATAAATATAAAACACAGTGTGTGTTTAAAAAAGCCCCACAATGGAAGCTCACAAGCTGCCCAGTTGGTCAATGACAGATCTGTTCAACAGCCAATGACCTCACATTTGGCACGCTGGCACAATCACCCATAGATGCTGAAACAGCAATGGTTTGAATTTAGTTTTTTTTACATGGTTTATCCAAACAGAGCTTAAAATACTGCCTTTCAGCTTTTCAGTGCCTGAAAGACAATTATCTGCGTCAGAAATCTAGCAAGAACATTGAGACGAATATTCTTCTTAGCCTCGGTCCAAGCACATCTACATTCCCCCGCGCATGTGCGTACAGTCATGTTCTTGTTTCTTAGCGTCTTTTTTAAAACGCAGCCCTCCTGGGCTCAGAGTGTAACAAATCTATCGCTGCGTGTCCTTGCAAAGCACTAGGAGATGACTGGAGAAAACATCAACCTCAAAGACTGGCACCAACTCGAGACAAGTCTGCAGACCATATCGAAAAATACAGCATGCAGTATTAGCATTTATCCATCGGTATGTGGAACGGGTCACCACACTGCAATACATATATAATATCCTTCTAAGTACATTCAAGCAATAAACCATGGGTGATATAACTGACACCAACTTCAGCTCCTTAAAGCAGACAACACAGAGGCAATTCCAGACTGATGATTTATTACAGGGAATAAAGTCTAATACTGTCTTCTTGTAAAGTTGGATTCTGGTAAGCAGGGCTGAATTGCATGTGTGTTGTTCTGCTTTATACTGTCCATCAGGAGATGTCGTTTGTTCTGGGGTTTCATGTCAATTTGTGGCTCCACGCTAACGACCGATCCGGTCCAAATGATGAGATTTGTTCTGCTGAAGTCTTCAAGATGCCACTCAGCCCACCACAGATATTACTTAAATTACAGCCCGGCACAGAACAGGGTCCTTGCTTCATCTGAGAATCACAGGACCCACGATGCATTGCAGAAAATGAGGTAAACACAAGACCACAATCTGATCTGACTCAGTGAATGCTAACTAGCACTAGCACTTTCTTAGCATGTGTTATACATGCGGAAGATCTTAATGCAATAGATTTTCGAATGCCAACATGTATGAAGATTTTTTTCATTGGTTCTGAGGTTGAACTTAGACCTACCAATTAATATTTGTGTATAAATGTATTCACCGAAACTACTTTTTGAAAACATTTTTGAATGGATGAGTTAGATTAGATAGCAAAGGAAAAGCAGCCAGCATACTTGGGAACTCCTGTTTAAAAAGTGTGCCAGTTGGATAACACCTTCAGTTTGCTGAGAGAATGCCCGGAGCGTGCAGGAAAACAGTAATAATTAAGAATGGGTATATGTGTCCACCCTTTTGACTTTGTGACGCGAGTTAAGTAGTATATTATCACTGAATTTAACCTTTGTATAGTTCATTTACCACCTAACCATTGTGTACGTTTAGGAATGTACACAATGCCGAAGCGCACAGGACGCGAAATAAACTCACCAACGCATGTGCCATCTGCACCGACCGTGTATCCAAGGATGCAGGGCGCCGTCCGGCTCACTATTGGGTAGCTCGGACCGGGGCCTGGGGCAGTGCCAGCTCCTGCCGGAGGAGCGTTAGGAACAAACGGTTCTGGATATCCCACCGATCTGTCAGGGTATGGCTCTTCGGGATAGGATGCGTCGGGAAAGGAGCGTGGACTGTTGCGAGCGTAGGACTGTGAGTAGAGGCCGCGGGGGATGCACAGGTATCCGCCGTTTTGATTTACGCACCGCATGTCACCCCGGCACGGGTCCGGCAGCGTCCGGCACTCATCAATGTCTGAAAATAAATGTGACAGGTGACATTAGTACTGCAACCCGTTTGTGATAAACATTGTGTATATAAACTATACAGTCACTAACCGATACACTGCCTGGCGCGGCGGTCGTAAGTAAATCCATCTGTGCACGTCTGAACAGGCATGTTAGAGATATAACACGACTCTTGATATTTATTAGTAACATTGATTAAAAACGTTGTAAAGCTCTTTTATTATGACACACGCAGAGTAACGAAGCTTGAAGTGCTAAGCTTGAATCGTGCCAAGAGTGCCAAGCTTGAATAAACCATGTATGCAAAAAGGTATATAGATATATTTCAATAGAAGGTCACTTACCTGAGTCCTTCCGGAGTGGATGCAATATATCATACATATTAAAATTGTCAGCATTCTACCAAAAACAAAAACCAAGGCTGTAAACCAGTTCAAGAACATAAAGACATTCAAAACACGCGTCCATTCATTCATACAGGAGCTATAAATCCTCAATCAAAACTATGAACTCCGACAAACAGAAAGCATTTCTAACCTTCAACAAACGTGTGCATATAATCTGTTTACATCTACTTTTGAAAGCAGCTAACTAATTAAACTCACCTTTGGCTGGTCGACCGACTCCAGCCACGTAGATCAAACAACATGTTTATTTGGATCCTTGTGCTTCTCTTTGAAAGAACGTCACTGCAACAGCCCGTACTCTATTTGCAATAGGAAAAGAGTTGATTTTTGTGGTTTTGCTACCTTTACGGGCTTACGGAACCCAAACCGCCCCCTCCGCGTACGCGCGCGCTCTTGAATGTCGAGACGCTTGGCTTTGGTTACCGGCTGCGGCCGCCCTGTCCACCGAAGGCAATAACGTGTGAGCGCATTGACCAATAGTGAGGGGAGGGTCGTTTACAAAAAAGACGGAACTTGCTCCATTTCTCTGTACTCGGCCCATTCCACGGATTGTTTAGCAATGCAAATAAACGGGCCCCCGGAGTACTTGGCCAACAGCTGGATCCCATCAAACACAGACAGCCCTCTTTGGAACGAAAGCGCGGACAGAGAGCAAAAAAAAGGAGGAGGAAGACGACGATGAGGAAAAACGAGCAAGGAATCTGTGAAATGACGCTTAATTATATCACGTACAGCGATCACTCGTGCCATCATCGACCATCAGATCATTTAGGCAACTTGTAAAGCAAGATGTGGTTTATTCAGCTGCACCGGTAACAAGAACTTACTATTCTCTCTAAATGCAAATCGTTTGCAAAGAAACGTAATAACGCCAACAGAAATGAAGGCCATCATATTTTACAGCGGAATAAAATCACAAGTAAATGTCAAACTGTCCCGCATCTCATTAGTCCAGTGTAAATACACTGAAATAACCTTGTACTTCTAACCTATGAGCTGTCGACACACTCAGCCCACACAGTTGACATGAGAGCTGCACACACGCTCAGCTTTGTTTTTATTGTATCGTTTTATATCAACTAGCTTGTTTTTGTTTTCTTCTATTGATTAATTGGGGTTGGAATTAGTTTGGCAGCGTCTACTGTAGAAGGCCAGATGTGAACAGAGCTGGCAGAAGAGGATGAGAGATGGGTTTGATTATTCGGGATGCAGAGCTGTATTAGCAAATATAGGCGAGTACAGTTTACCAGTTTACCCTAGCACACATCATAGCAAAAATATGAGATTTAAATTTTAGTTTGGACAAAATAATTCGTAAATATTATTGAAACTAAACAGGGTTTTGAACTAGGTGTTTAAAAGCCTACATACAAAATCAACACTAGGCAAAAAACATGTAACTGGACTTTAGATTAAGA
>JAZGTI010015756.1:0-12994 GCA_036877585.1 Botia kubotai
TCTCTCTCTCTCTCTCTCTGTCTTTGGCATTTTCTAAACACTGTAATATTCTTATCCCCACTGAGAGAACAGCTTTCAGGCAGAAAGTAACGTGTGTGTATGTGTGTGAGTTTGAGAGGGCTATCGCTTTTTTCGCCGATAACCCACAGAAATGGGGGGGCTGAGGAGTCAAAGTGAAAATGAATTCATGTATTATTGCCCAACAAGGCCTCACTTTTAACTTCTAAAAGGAATATCAAGCGTCTACTGCTCTTTCCGTCACCCCTCTCCTCTCCTCTGCCCATTCGTCTTGCCCTCAGATAAGTCATAAATTAAGATTGCGGGCTGACTTTTTAATTAACTCCAAAACCCTTCACTTCTGCCCTGCTCACTCCAATTTTCACCACATGTACAAAATAGTTAAATAAGTCTCCCTTCTCCCCTACTCATTCTGTATGTCACTCATCCCAGACTGAGGGAGCGTCATCGATTAGGCATGTCGGCGCGTGATCGTACGTCCGCGCAAAAATGAAGATCCTTCATGAGATGTACATGAATTGAAAGCTATGAGACAGGCAGTCACAGTGAATTTGCGCTGTAATACAACCGCAGCATCAATCATTAACTCATTGATTTCCACACTGCTGGCAAGTGCTTTTTTCAGACTCCCATTGAACAGATTCTCTCCTTTTAAATCTGTCAGGAATCAGCACTAATAAGGGGGGAAGGCTTCAAATAAAAGCCCATTTTCAGAACACTGAGCTGTGGTACATCAGTAATGCAGAATCCCATGCGCTGCTAATGGACGTCCACATGACACATTTCAGACACATTTCTGAGACTTTAACTTATGACCGACAGATTTAGAAGCAGCTACTTAACAAGTTTGCTGAAAGCTAGATGCTTTTTTTAGGGTCCACGCTGCAAGCTTGTTCTAAGCCCACTTAGGCAGGAAAAGTGTGTCTGACTGACAGAAAATTCACTGTAAGATAACTTAATTGCAAATCTGCTACAAGTCTCATTCCCAGATTTTTATTACACATTTCTGCTAAAATTTAAAAAGATATCTCAGCCATTGTCTCAAACTGTGATAAAAATTATACCGATGTTGGTAATTAAGTTTTTTTTATTTAAATTGCTTCCTGTCTCTTCTCAATAAATAGTAAACTTATACTGCTGGTCATTTTATTGCTTTTTTTTAATAAGATGCCGCCATTTGCTTACAATCAGCAAAAATGATCTCTTAACATTTTATCAACCAGCTTCTTGAAGTATCACTTTGGGATGCTTTTTAAACAACACTGAATGTGTATGTAGAAGTGCACACTGCTTAGGGATCCTGTGAATCAGATTGGATCCCCTGACTGCTGGAAAGCATGTATAATCGGCCAATCAGGGCGGAGTTGGCTATTTCTGTGTGCAATATGCATCACACAGTCAACGAGTGGACCTTAGGTGAGCCGACGCTGATGCTGTGACCAGCTAAAAGCTAACTTTGCTTTGTGATTCTCAACAGTACTGTGTTTACCTCAACTTATGTTGATGCACTGTTGCTGTCAAGCTAGCTTCAGTACATTACAACCACTTAGACCATAAACTTAACAGCTGAAAAGCCAGAAGGGAGAATGCTGATCATAAATGACCATAAAAAACCTATTAATCAGCATGACTGTCACATGTACAGTGACAATCTTCAGTCGTTTTTACTGTAGCATGCTACGAGTGTGTGTGGATTGGGCAACCTTCTCCATTCAGAAATGAAATATGCACTGAAATGAACTAGTAGATTAGGAGAACAATGACATCATCAACAAAGGGCTTGTTGAGGGCCTGGCAGACCTCTCCAAATTCATTAAACGGGCACGTCTGTCAGATACGCCGCTCCACTTCTTGCTGTACCTCTGTACTCTAGAAATTTGTTTATATAGCCTGTTCGCCTCCGGAGCAGAAAGTAAAACCGGTTGCTAGGCGATGACAGGATTTGCTTAAAAGCATTCAGCATCGCTCCAATTTAAATGGTGACTGTGAAACATGTGTTGCTGCAAATCTTTGAGTCGGGCAAAAACGCAGCACGCACAAATAAATGCCAATTTTACATCAGAGAAAATTCTGAATCATATGCAGGATTTTAGCTCTCGGTACTTCTCGGTAAATCCCAATAGCTAAAGCTACGTAAAGCGTAAAGTGCTCCTCTATCTCCGATCGGTTGTTTGTGAACATGTCTATTAATTTGGCATTAATAAATCTGGGCATTACGCTAGCGTGGAAAACAATTAAAATCTTATCGTGCTACTCTCAGAGGGGCACAAAGCGTGACTGTTTGAATGCGAGCCTGCTGTTACAAAGAAAACAGATGAGCTTCATTTGTAGACGGGAATCTCTCCAAAGGGACCGAGCTTTTTCAAAATTTAGCTTTAGTCCAAAGTAAATTGGTTACATTTGGTGCTTGTAAATGATCTTGAATGTTCCACAAATACACCCATTAATACGGATGTTAATATTGGGTGTTTATATGAACAATATTAACTACTTATTAAAACCAGGTCACATAAAAGTTTGAGTTCGTTTATTTTTAAACATTTTGTTTCCCTAACAGATCAATTTGCCTGTTTTTGCATCAAGGATATTGGCCTAATTTTGCTCTGCATGCATCATTTATGATGTTCTGGTGTCCTGCAAGATCTCAATTAGATGTTTGTTCCCATGTGGTGAATTTTTGATTTGTTGGTGAACCCCACACTTCAGTGCCACAGAGAACAATCAATCAGATCACATTCAGCCAAAGATCTAACAGAAATCTCAATGGGGCGCTGATGTCTTATGTCATAGAAGGCCTAGATATTTGGGCCTAAATTGGAAACCTAGATCTCTCTCCCTCTGATCGTCTTTCAAACAAAATCGTCTTTCGTTTTTCACCGTAATCAAATGTATGTTTTCCCACAGACTGTGTGTGAATCTTCATCCGGATGCATTATATCTGTTATGTGGGTCTGCCTTGCAAATCTGGTTGGTGAAGTTTTCAGGAGCAAAGTGTTTCCATTGTGCAGACGGACAGGAAATAGTTCGAGGGGAAATGAACAGAGAAAGGCAGTAATTGTGAGCGAGAGAAACAACATTCTGTTTTTTACAGACGTCCCCTACTTAAAATTACTCGAACTTCACAACAGCAGAATCAGCACATATTTCTCTGCAATTGCTCTCAGAGAGCCGCTGTTTGTTGTTCAGAATAACAGGATACAGAAGCAGCAATGTGCAAAAACTAATAAAAACAGAGGAGGGCCGCAGCTATACACATTAAACGGGTGATATTGTGGAAAAGAACACTCATATCAGTCAAATGACTGCAAAGCCGTTCACTGGAAAAGTTTGTTTTTTAGGATACAGTGAGCCTATCTGTGGGGAAAAAACACACAAAAAGTAACATTTTAACTGAATCCGTGATTTATTGATTGGTATCTCAGTGTAAAAATTAGGATATACAATTACCATATTCATTTTAAACCCAGGTCACCAGGATTATGTCTTATCTTGCCTAAAGCACCAAGCCCACCTACAGAAATGAATAAATAAATAAACAGGGTTAAAACTCCTCAGGCTAAAGGCATGTAAATGTTTATACTGTACATGATTTTAACAATAACGTATTAAATTTATTATTAAAATTATTTTCTAACTGCTGGAGATTTCACTCTCATTTTGCTTTAGATTGCCAGTCACTGTGAATTTGGCTTTGACGGCGCATGCGTTTCGCGAGACATGCGCACACACGCAAACTTCACGCGTGTCCTTCAGGGACACCGAGATGGTGTGCCGCTTTTCCTAACAAACTTCCTGCTCATTATTTATTTTTATAATCCTGTCAGAATGCATAATATCTTCCTCAGAGAGAGAGAGAGAGAGAGAGAGAGAGAGAGAGATCCCAGGGGCATGGAAACCAAAAGTGTGACAAGACGATCTCAACTCCCAGCTCTGCTCGTTGCTGTTGGTTACACTGTACCCGTGTGCTTGTGTGACGGAAAGAGGAACCAGCATAAACACGTGTGTGCATGTTCGTGTGCGACAGAGTGTGGGACACTTATGTACAACACATGTGTGGGTGTATTTTTGCGTGTGGGGGCGCTGAGGGACTCCACACACATTGTCAAGCTCTTGTTTTTCCACCGCACTGAAATCCCATATTAATCCACTCAAGTCTTTGAAAAGCCGCAGGATCGGCCAGCAGCCTGTCGCGACATTTTGATAACAAGGCAACGCGTGTTGAACTGATAATGGAGTTTACTGAAAATAATACTGTTAATTCTCTTCTCTTTTCACTTCCACCTGCTACTCCTCCCCTTTATCTCACGTTTACACACGCTTGTGGCAAACACACTTAAAAATCGGGTCATAAATGTTTTCGATTCATGCTTCATCACTTTTGTTTGCTTTACCCACTTTATTTAATGAAATACACACACACACACAAATAAGGGAAAGTAGGCCAGGATTATAGATACAATGGCATTTGCTTTGCCTTTCGCAATGGAAATAATTAACCAAACAGCTATCACCTTTGAATTTACAATCCCATAAGGACCAAACCGCTTAACCTCCGCTTAACTTTATGTCAAGTCTAAACATAAATTATACCACCATTAAACCATATGACGATGTTAATGTATTATACTTATAACTGCTCTCTGGAATGGACCGTTATTATTTTAGTGTATAAATAAGATAATGAACCGTCAGCCGGTCATCATCCAAACTTAAACCCTTCAGGATGATACAAAGTCTGAGTTTTGTTTTTGTAATGACCACCTGTTTGTGCATATGTCTTATTAAAGGTTAAGGGTATTTATATAAATAAGTATTCTAATGTATTTATACAGTTACAATTATACACAAGAACATACATCTGATTTTAAGGTGTATGTTAAGATTGCATAATATTGCACTAAGAATACATTTCAAATAATGTACATATACAGGCTTCAACTGTAGTGTTACATGATTGAATTACAACTTCCTCAGAAATACAGCAGACGATCAAACTCTACCACAGTCTTGCTTGGCTGAGCACTCAGTTTTCCTCCAACAGACCCAAATCCTTTAAGCCTGATCCTGAATCAGATCCATCATCAGCTAGTTTAAGCAGTGTGGAGGCAGCTCATCTCTGAGCCTCATCTGATCCCAGATCAGCATCAACCTTTGATAACTTCCAGCCGGCCTGACAAAAAGCCTGACTTCTGATTGTAAGACACATCAGACTCGAGTCGGATCCATTTGCAGTAAATATTTAATATAATAGTGGACGGGCACAATCAGTAACAGCAAACACACTTGACGTAGGCAAAACAAAGAGTAATGGTTAAACGGGTGTGGGTCAGTGAAGGCAGCAAACAATCAATAGGGTTAACACAGCTCAAAGGTCCAGGCAGGCAGCAAACAATCAAAGAACGAGTAGATAACAAAAGGGCAGGGAGCAAGTATCAGTAACGTAAACAATCCAGATCATACATGAAATAACCAACGAAGAATAAACAAGAATAAATGCTCAGAATTGTTGCAAAACAAGACTTCGCAGAGAATGACTGGAAATGTTCGGTTTAAATAGCGTGAGGCAATGAGGGTCACGTGGCAACCAGGAAGTGATCAGTCTCCGGGTAGGTGCATCATGGGAAACATGCGAGATCATTACACCATGAGGAGCAGATACATTACATTAGTCAATGGTAATGAAAGCTCGCTCTAATTGTAAGTGTCTATGTGTGTGCATATATGCCTGAGGTAAAAAGAGAATAAGAGAGAGCAAGAAAACGTCTGCGCAAACCTTTGACTGCTTGCGTATGCTTCAGCGTGCATCCGTGTGCAGCTGATGTTTAATGCATTTTGAGAGAGGACTGCAGGGTTGGAGTCAGTTCTCCTGTAGGACAATCCCCCAACAGTCCTATTCTGCCACACGCTCACACCTGGATCAAAACAATCCACCTTACGCTGAGCTCAGGTAATCCCCAGCAACACAGCAGAAGAGCTGTGACTTCTGTAAACACATTGTGGAATTTTGGAGGGGTTTAAGTAACCAATAGGCTCATCAAACCCATGGGCGGAACATATTACAAGTAGCCAATAGGCTTAAGTTATGTCACACCTTTGAATGATTACAATTAGCTAGTGCTAGCGGGGCGAGGGGATTCTCATTCTGGACAGCTTTTGATTACAATAAACATTTGTTGTGTACAATGGCTTCATTTTTTGGGCCTTTTCAGAAAGCTTTTTGGTCCAGATATGGACAAAAGCCAATCCGGTTTTGATTTCACTGGGTTTTTACTGTCCATTTGAAACCACCTTAAAATGACTACAAATGCAGCGACAGAATAGTTTTACAGTAGATGCTGCCGCCAGGAGAAATATTAAATAATGAACTGTTACGGAGAATAGGAAAGCCATGTACTACATCGGGAAAAGCCATTTGCTTCCTTCCCCCACGCTTGGGTGAGCCGCTGCTTCCCATCTGCTCTTTAAAAGCGCGTTTCTGTTTGCAAGAATACTGTGAAGGTCTGTGTAGATCTCTCAGAACTGTTACAGAGAAAAGGACAGAGAGAGAATAGGTTAAAAGCTCGTATTTAGGTAAACAAGACCTTTTAAACTGAGCTGAGGAGATAAATACTAAAGAGGATACATGCAGGATACGAAGACGTTTGTAACGTTTTTAAGTCTACTTAATGTAATATCAGCTGAACGAGTGAAAAATCAATAGCCAATCAGGTAGAAATGGATTCTTAAGGTAATTTAATGTAGCCTCACATTCTATCTCATCTGGTTCCTATTATGTCTAACAACAGGCCTTAACTGTAATGCACAACCTCTCATGGCTTACTGCTTATACTAAAAATATCTTCATCCCTTCAAACTGCTGAAGATCTCGTCACACTGCTCTCTGTATTGACTCATTGGAATATGTGTCACTGTTTTTGGTGTGTGGCAACCGTGTTGGGTTCACACAGGAGGTCAGTGTGGTGTTATGTTGTGGGATACTAAAATACAGGAAACGGCTCATCAGGAAGCTGATGATGATGGACAGCCATTATTATTATTTCAATCTGAGATATACTCGTCCGTATTCTTTGTGTGACAGCCCATCATAACGCTGACGGACTATCTTCGGCCTCGAACGAAGGATGATCTGCTGAAACCATGGTAACCAGATGAGTGAGGGATTTGACGAGCGAAATAAATGGGCCTCTCTCGGAGCCCGTGAAGCGTAATGGAAAAAAGAGCGACTGAGGACGATGACGGGGCGTAACCGTCCCTTAAGAGCTCTGAACCCGTGAAGCAGACCTTGGTTACATTGTTCCTTGAAGTGGGGATTCATTGTCATGTTTTCAGGGATTTTGGGAATGTCTGCATTTCTTCTCCGGGACTAATCTGTATTTGTAAGGATTTATGGCACTTAATACATTTCTCTCAGTTAGTAAAGCTCACTTTTGAGGGTTTATGTGATGGGGGGCGCACAGGATATGCGCTCTATAGTGAAGGTAATGGGCTAATAATTAATGTTTGATATAATAATTGAACGTGATCCGCTCTTAGCTGTGTGGCTCTATACAGAACAGTATAATTATTACCCAGAGAGCCTTGGGGCACCTATTAGAATAAAACCAGCTTTGTTTGCATGTAAAAGTGCAGATTAAGACATGCTCATATCCAGGTTTCTCCCAGCACTTTGGGCGAGAACATGTTTATTTTCTCAAAATTAGTCACGAGTTGAAAAGATTTGCGTTTAAAAGGAAGCACAGTAACGCAAGCGCGCTTTCACCGGCAAACTAGATATGTTAAGCCCACATTCTCGTCCTTGGTTATATTCCAGATGTGGAGAATTTGTTCAGACCACGGGAATGACACGACCAGAGGGTGATTCTAGAACGTTTCAAGTGCTACAGATTTTACAGAAGAACGGGGGAAAAACAGGGCTTCATCATTTATTCAGTACCTCTCTGGATTGGACATATGTTCATATGTGCCAAAGGCAATTACATGCTCGCAGTTAATTCCTATGAGATATGCATTTATAAAGAGCACACAGCACATTACCAACAAACTGTTCCAACCTTACAGAACTTCTTTTCTTCTTCATTCATATTTCCTTTTTATCCTCTTTCCCTCTTTTTGGATGATCTTTTTGCCAAATATTTCCTACCACATCTTATAAATGCAATTCATTTTTTAATATCCAATAGCATACGGCGCGTGGAAAACAGCAGAAGTGCTTGTAACTAGCATTTGGTAACTAGCTCTTTTGTTCAACCAGTTTCACCACAATACAGCATGCTGGTCCACCAGCTAGACCGACACCAAACCAGCACCAAGTAGCCAGGTCTTTTCAGCACGGGGTATCAACCAAAAATAGCACACACATTCTTGATTTAGTTACTTGGCCCAAACGCTTCCATCTGGAAGCTGAAGGATGAGTTGAACCGGGTGTGTTCAGTGTGGGTCGTTCCTGAGAGAATGAATAATTGTGTTTGGAAAAGGTCTGACTTTTAGCTCTCCACTCAGACACCATTTTAACTCCGAGAGAGGCAGGAATGTAAACATTAGCCAAACACCTCTAAATCACTGATTCTTAATGGACTCCCGTAGCTTAGATGTGTATGTGATAAACACAATCAAACTGTCTGATGAAGAGGACGATATGTGACACACAGACCGCTCAAAAGTGGGCAGTCGCCGGCTAGGCTAATTGCAGAGGTTTATGTGCAGAGCAAACATTAATCAAAGATTTGTAATTTTACATTTACTGCCCTTAGACTGAACAACAAAAGGTCTGGTCCACATTCTGGCCAAGAACTGCCTACTACGGAGAAGTCCAACATGAAACTTAAAATGACAACCCTTTTAAAACCCTTTAAATGTCCACAGGAGATCCATTCCAAAATGAGCTCCAGAACTCCTGCGGCCAGCCGACCTGCTGTTACACAAGAACCTGTGTGACTTACTGTGCCTTCATGCACACTTAGGCTTTAACACTCTTTTTTCGCTTTTGTAAAATCAGAGTGTTTCATGTATGTTTTTTGGTTGGTTTAAATAGAATCCCGCTGAGTGAACAGAGTGAATGGAGCACGGCCATCAGTTTCTCTCCCTCTCACTTGCTCACACACACACGTGCGTGCACACACACACACACACACCGGGTCTACCTCATCCCAATAACAAGTGTTCCTCTTGCTCACTTTATAGTGCAAATGGGTGTAATACTCGGAGGGGAGGCTGTGTCAGGGGAAGTATGACTCTTCTCTCTGTATTATTCATAATCCACAAATTCTCAACCTCGGGCTGGCTGTTGCGCTCAGGGGTGAAAATATTCACACTGAAATTAAGCTCCGCAGGGCTACAGCTGAAGACAAAGGCATGATCTGATGAGAAAACAGAACGATGTGCCGCTTTGATTTGATAAATGAGTTTTGTTGAGTCAAGAGTTGTTTTATTGTAGACTTTATAAATGATGTTTAATACGAAGTTAAATGGCAAAGAAAGGCGGCAGTTCCACAAATTTTATATGAGGCTTTATCTCATATTGTCTGTCAGTTAATATTTTTTAAATCGTTTAGTTTCTCTCTGTCAGATAGAGCTGGGACTCTTGACCTGGTTAGGGACAGTGTTTCCATGGAGACGATTGTGAAGGTAAACCAATCAGTTTGGATTCAGGAGACCACTCAAGAACTGACCAAGCAGTTATACAAACTTAACTGCAGACCGCCATGTTATTATAGTTCTTTCAGCTTAGTGGTTCTGTATGTACGTGTAAGCGGGCCTTAGCTGGGAATTCTGGACCCCTGACTGTATTTCGCTGGGGGCACTTTAGCTTTATAAAAATAATATTAAGAACTTGTTGTTGGCCACCAGTAAGACAGAATAGTTCAGTGTTTTTTGGGACTGTAACTTATGTTTTAGGTTTCTGAATTCCCCAAAACTATCATCCCACCCTCATAACAGAATTGAGATATACACACTGTAAGTATCAAATGCACAAAATTACATTAAGAATTTCAACGTATTTTACTGTTTTGTCAATTACCATTATTTTTATCAAATCATTATTATTGCCTCACTATTAGTCATTGACATAATTTTATAAAACACTTGAACTGATTTTAAATCAAGCGTTTCAATTAAAATGTATCTCGTTAGCTTTACTTATGCAACAAGTGTCTGTTCTGTCAACATTACTGAGTAAAACACACAAATTAATAAAACCAACACAGACTGGCCCTTTGTGTACACATTCTGATAAATATTGCCAAGAAAAAGACATCCAATGGCTCATGGAGTTTTATTATTTTAAGTTATTAATTAATTTTAAAATATGGCCATTGTGATCTACAGTGTACTGTAGGGTTACAGCAAACAGTAACTGTACATAGCTTATTGCTGGCTCCTCATGTTACAGGGCATTCTGGGTAATTGTTGTTTGATCCCCTTTGGCAGGAGAGAAGCACAATTAGTTTGGTGCTTTTGTGAGCCATAGTCTTCCATGGCTGTCATGCCAAAAGAAGAAAATGCATTTTATATTGTATTTTATATGCATATATTATTATTCTGCATTTTATAATACAAATAAAATCAATACAATCTATAGCAACGTGTCCAAAACAACTTTCAGATGTTTGGTGTAGGATTATCACATGAACTGCAGTAGTGATAATCAACATGATTTGTATGTACTCAAAAGTTTAACTTGAATTTCTGTTTTACTTTTTATCAAAGTTACATGGAACCACTTGACACAGGTTTAAAGAACATTTTGTTTGTTGTTTTTTTGATGTTTGAACAGCTCTTTATATCTGAAGATGAATACATCTTTACTGTTTTGTATGAGATCTGAATCCTTTGCATAATTAAGTACCAAACGATACCAGCAGTTTCAGGATGCTTGTTCAGTCACATGTCTGTATTATTCATCGTTTGCAATATTAATTTCACCTCCAGGTCAAGTTGTTGACTACATTTCACATAATATTCCAAGGAAAAAAAAGAATCATTTTATAGGTTTAACCAGCAACCAATAGCTTATTAATTGGTCTAGTGGTTGAATTTTGGTAGCATGAACTCTTGTTTAAATACTGACATAATCCAGAGTTTTGCTTTGTTTTTGTTAAAAAAGCAAAATTGCAACATAACGTACATTCATTGTATGGACAACGGTGGCTTTGATCAAAAGTTAAGCATCTTTTGCATAAATGTATTATTATGAGGACAGATTTCTCTTTTTGAAACAATATATGTAGATGTAGATAATAAGTAATTCCTACCATAGTGTTTTAGACAACATAAGTTCTTTACAGCATTACAGTAAAATCTACTTGGCTCAAAATCAAAAATACTCCATGACAGGTATATACACACTGCACAACTTATCTCCAAAAACAGCAATTTAATATTAATATCACTTTTTTTGTACTTAAAGTGCATATCAATGGTAGCTTTTCATTGGTTTCCTGCTAATTATGAAACAACATTTTCCTCATATTTCTCTGCTAGTGTGTTTTCTCCTCTCATGCATGATGCAGTTCAGTACATCAGTGCTGTGGAATCACAGGTGCTTTATTGAGGGTGAAATTTAGCCTTACACAGGTGCAGAATAAAACGGATGTTAATGGACAGCAAAATCTGACCAGGCAAAGAGCTTCTTTGGAATGGTCTCCTGAATCCAAAATTATTGGTTTACCTTCACAATCATCTCCATGGAAACACTGTCTCTAACAAGGTCAAGAGTCCCAAATCTATCTGACAGAGAAAAACTAAACGATTTAAAATATATAACCTGAGATAAATTATGTTCTGTGTGTCCATCTTCTTGTTTCGGGGTGTCCCCTCTGTCAGCAGTTAGAGCAGAGAGTTTTCTGTCTCTCCTTCCACAGTAATTAGTCTTATGGAGTATCTGGAACAGGCGCGATGTAATTTGCTAATTACTTTTTATTTGTTTATTTTGTGTCGTTGCCTCTTACACTCACTTTTTTCGACCGCTTCGTCCTAATTAAATGTTTAAAGCTATTGCAAATAGGTAGATGTTGTTCCCATTCATTTTGTTTGGTTATCCTGTCTTGTTAAGCCATGGTAAACAGTGTAACAAAATGTCTCTTCACTAACTAAACGAGGACAACTGATGCTCTTTTTAAAAAAGGCGATTGTGTACGTTTGTTTCACAGATGTAATTTTGATCCTGTCTGAATTAAACATGTCTGTGTTGTTCATCACACAACTACAGTATGAAATGTTCTGCACTGTTTTTCTGGAGGTAAAATCTAATCAAAATAAATAAATAAATGCAATTTTAATTTTCTAATCACAGAAAGTAACAATTATATTTTTGTCTACAAAATAATATCAAACTTTTAAGCATTCAAAGATTCAAATCAAAAGATTTTTTAAGATAATAAGAAACATTTAAGTCAAGTGTTTCTAAACTTTGAATGTTACTGTGAGTCTTATTTTAATGTTTTTTTGCCTCACCCATATTCAGACACCTTACAGAGTCACTAATAATCACAGATATCAATACCATCCAAATCAGTACGTAAAATTAAGGACACTCACTGTTAATAACTGTAAATCAAACAATATTTGAGAAACTAATCTAATCCAAATAGCTGCAAAGACATCTGCTTCATTGTGTGGTAATATTTACAAGACATTTCTCTGTGAAACTTACCTGGTTTTCTTATCATCGTTGACCATTGACAAACCAACCATATGAACTGGCATCACAAGAGTGTTACTCATATTGTTTAGTTCACTGGACTCTTTGAAAAGGTGTTTTTTGCAGATTGCGGTACTGTTTGCTTCTTCTAGGGAAGATTAGGTTGTCAGGCACTTGATGTGTGTTTGGCGAGAACATAACGTAACGCCACAGAACGGAGTGAGGAGAAACTGGAGACCTAACCTGACAGGTAATCTGAGGAAACAAACCCAATATTTTCTCCCTCGCACTACATCCGAGTCCCTGGCCCTCCCTCCAGCTTACTGCCGGTCAATA
>JAZGTI010015757.1:0-13197 GCA_036877585.1 Botia kubotai
TTTACCATGAAATCACGCATTTCTGCCTATTATGAAGGAGCGCCACCTCAGCAGCACGGCACAGGAAGCGCTTATGGGTTGACGGGATCTATAGCGACGTTATCTTTTACTTTTGTTTCATTAAATTTAGCTGAGATCGCTATCCTCAAAGATTAGCTCTCAAATTAGAAATCTCTTTGGCCTTGGGCTGAAAAAATAGTTAAAACTCAACGCCTGAACCCCAAAGCGTTGTTACTGTTACTTATGCCCAGTTTGTTGTGTAATTAATTATTGAAATTTGTTTTTAAACAGAAGTCACATTTGGAGAAGCTTATTCGAAGGCAGACGCCTTTTTAGCTAATGGCAGGCAAGCCCTACCATTAGTTTGAAAAATAGGGCCATTGTTGCTGTTGACTTGGTGGTGTGCTGGGAAGGAATAATGGTGACAAACTGAAGTGTTTTAAATGGGTGAATTTAAATGAATGAACAGGAGCAGTTGACAATATGTCTGTGTTAATACTCCTGTGTAGCAAAACAAATGTTTGTGTTTGGATGTGAAACACAGGAAGCTTGTGTACAGCTGAAATGATTGAATCTAGCTGAGGTAAATCTTTACCAAGTAGCCAACATTAAAATTGGCAGGTGAAAACAAAAAAAAAATGTGCAGCAACAGTGTGTTGTCTGGTTTTATATACAAATCTGCAAATTAGTCAAAAGGCTAGCTGTTCAATTTTTTTGTGCCAACAAAAATATAAAAAATCCCATTGTGGACATTTTGAAAGGGGTATCATAATTTCCTCACAACCTACTAGGGTCTTTCATTTTTTTTTCTGGGGGTTTTTCTTATTAAAGGCAACCTACCTTTGTGTTGATGTAACAATGGCTAAACCAACATAGTCCGATTTCACCTCCTCAGTCATTCACTGAGCGTCCATTGATTTATTCAACCATTCAATCTGTATATAGTCAGTTGACCTAATACTGCGTTTGCACTTTAAAACACTTCCTGTGTCGCACTCTCGAGAACCTGCTCGACTTTGGGTGCCAAATCTCGCCGAAACAAACCAAGTGACAAATTAATTACCCCATTTCATTTTGCCAGCATGCAGTAATCATTCATATAGGAAATGTCTATGAAGGCTAAAATTGCCCCTCTCCCCACCTTATTTTCTTTTCTTCGTTCTCTCTCTGAAATGGACTGTGGCTGGCCGAAGGGGTTATTTATTTTCCTCAGTCTGTGCTCAGCTATCCTGGAGTTGGCAAAGTGATTTTGTAGAATTGAAACATTATAGACTGTTACTGTCAGAGTGTTAAATGTGATATATAGACCTGGGGGGTGACAGAAGAGGTGTGTGCGCGTGGGTCAGGGAGGGGTGGTTGTTGGGTTGTGTAACGGTCTGGAGCAGGGTGCTCATGGGAGAGAAAGGCCATCCAGCATATGAGTTGGCGCGGTACTGTGGCGAAAGGTAATGGCTTAAAGCAGCCTGCTGGAACAGAATGTTTGAGCGCGTGTGGATGAGAGCTGATGTTAACCCCTCAATGCCAGCGCTTTGCTCTTTTTCACGTTTGGCTGAAGATGCACAGACACCAGGAGTGTTTATGTGCCAGCCAGCCAGAGCAGAAGCACATCGGCAGGAGAGCGGCTGGGCGGGCATTCCCAATAGCAGCCACTGATCTAATAAGGGCTTTGGATGCACCGAGATGTCTGCTCAGACTAAAGCTCAACTACATAAATGCTTTATATATTGACATTTACGTAAACAGAAGGGCATCTGTCATCTTACTTTTTATCACCTGCTTTTGAAAATGTTTAAGAAAAGTGCAGTAACATTTGATTAACATTAGATTACATTGGACTGGAGCTCTGTTAGCAGAGATGATATTGGAGAAAAGGAATATATACGTAAGAAATTTTAGTCACTTATTAGTGGAAGTAGTTAGAGAGACATATGGTTCTAGTCAAAAGTCTGGGCATACCTACTTGTTCTGGAACATTCTAGACTAATAGTTAAGTTCTCAAAACTACTAAAGACTATTTAAGCAGTATTATACTGAAAACTGTTGGTTGCTTTATTCTTCCTTTCCAACTTAAACCTGTCCATTTGAAGTTATATTTAACTAATGTCAAGCATTTAAGCCTAAGTTTTATATTCATAAAAAACAAGCTCAGTTAAGGGATTCCAAACCTGAAGACTAAAGGCAGACACAGCAAAAAAAAAGTTGGAAAATGTGATATTAATAAAATGTATCAATTATTCCCCTTTGACAACCAGCAAAACCATTTTTTATGGCCGATTGAACCATATAAAAGTTTATTGCATTTGAGGAAGAGGACTCCATTTTTGCATAGTTTTCCGAGCCCTGGGATTTTATGTGATCCCGGTTATTGCCCCTCTGTGACATTTTAAACTTTATTGAACAAGACTTTTAAATTTGTGGGCAGTATATAAAAATTTAGGAATTTATTGCTTACTCCTGTGGATGAGTTTCCCAGGCGGTGGCGACAGAGGCGTCAGCACAATGCTTTCTGTCAAAGCGTCCTGCTAAACCTTACGGTCAGGTAATTCATTACATAAATTTGCATTCTGAACACTGGAATTTCATGGCCGCCAAATATAATGCAGTTTAGTTTCATCAATTCACTGTGCTCTTGAAGTCATGTAGCATTTTACTACTGCGATAATGTTTCCATGGCTACCAAGGCCATTACTGCTCAGTCTGGCTGTCCTCCATAATGGTTGAGAAAGCTGTTATAAACCGTAGGCCAAACTCACTTAAAATAATATACCATTTTAAACTTAATATTACCTCCGTTCCTCCGTTGCAGAATTTGCAGGAATACACGTTTCTCTTTTCAATTAGCACTGTATTATTATAGGTGTCTTATCTCATGCGAAGCGCCCCATCACGTGTGTATTTATGGAGTCCTCTTTTATGTTTCTGAGCTGAATTAACTGCCACTGTGTGAATATTAATTACATTGCTTCATAAAAGGAACTAAGAAGTGTCTTGGATAACGCAGGTATTGAATATTGGAGCTGTGCAAACAGATGAAAGCTTTGGGACGAGATTTAATGTTGAACAAAGATCAATTAAGCTGAATAAATGTTGTGGAAGTTAAACAAGAAAAATGAATAATGACCTTAATAATGACGACACAAAAACTCATCTTTAAACACGATGTATGTACATGGCAGACACAAGAAAGTATAGACTCTGGTGGACGAGGCGAAATATAGTCCTCAGTTCCTTTTTTGTCAGTTTTTTGGAGGGAAATTGTTGAAACCCTGTTTTCATTGGAATTAAAATGAGGTGTCCATCAGGGCCTATCTGTCTTTGTGTGGCCCCATATGTTTGGGTGCTGATACAGTGTGGATTACTCTGTTGGGGAGACCGATAACAGGCTGTTTATAACCTTGGCACAGAGCAGGGGCTAATCTGGCTGCAACACATTTCCCCTCAACCCCTCTGATAAAGGCTAGCGGGCTCTGACACAAGAGATTAAAATAAAAAGAAGCACACCTGAAGAAAAAATACTATATATGCAGTGTTTTGCTTCATTCATAGATTTTCAATTTGAATTTCAAGTTCAATTGAAATTCAGATTGAATTTCAAAGCCTATTTGCATTGGTATTTGCTTGTGAAATTCATTTTTTTGATGGTGCGGTTTTTATTTAATTTTTAAATGGAATCTTTCCATTCATTTGTCATTTATGCAGCTTTTTGTTATTAACTACCATAGATACCATCAGAGTTAACACATTTGTTTTGTTTTAAATTGGATAACAAACAAACATTGACATGCATTGCGCAAGAAACACAGGGACCGGCAAATCTGTATATTTGACTTGTGGTACCTGGCACCCATTCTCACATTTTTCTAGTTTTATGTCTCTCGTTGCATTCTTTCTTTTCCTTAACGGAATAACTAACCTTTTGTCAATATTTCCTATATTTATTTATTTGGTATAGCCGTATATTATTGGGGTAACAGGTCAGCTACTCATTATCACAAATTAAACCCCTTCAGGATGATGGAAGACCCCACTGCTGCATGACAGGGTCCTGATCAAGCTGTCAGGCTTTATTTTGACTGACTACTATTATTTTTTTATTTATTAATTTCCTATAAACATAGTGTTTCTCTTGCACCCGACCTCCCACTTCATTCATTTATAGTTTTGTGGTCACGTAAGCGTCAAACACATCCACCATGTACACAAGGTCAGATCCCAACCTGAGTTTAACAAACACAGGCCCATATTAAGAGGCACAGGTTGTGTGTTTGTGTGTGAGAGAAAGAGATGAGACTCATAAAGCCCCTGAGCCACGGCACAGTCATGCTTTGTAACCACCACCCCCGCACAGCAATATCCCGGAGAGCCCCAGAGTCAACGGTGAAGCTCTAAAGCAAAGCCTGTCTGCCCATCTCAGCCAGCCTCTTCTTCTCTCTTGTTGTCTCTTCTTCACCAGCAGGGAGAAATTACAGCCAGTCTCAGCCACTGAGGCAAGAGTATCTCAGTCTCTGGAGGCAACTCCCAACTAGGTCAGACTCATAATGTAATCCCACCATCTCTACCCTTAACCAGCTCCATGTGAGGATGGTGTAGATGAGCGAAACCTCCCACTCCCCCAACGCATTTAAATTTCTTGTCTCTTACCAAAGTGCTATTTCTATATTTATAAGTTTAGAAAATGGTGTTCGTTGTTCTGCTAATTTTGGCACAGGCCCAGACGTACCAGGTGCCATCGTGGCATGCTTAAATCATTTTGCCGAGTTTGTCGTGCGTTGAAGATTGCACAGGTTTTGCATGGAGCCACACGTCCTCAGGACGGATCGTCACGTAGCACAAAACCAGGCTCACTTCTGGCTCGGGGTCAAACCTGGAGACAGGCCTGTTGTTCACGCAAACAGCCTGATGAAACTTGATAAGTAAACAACATGTGTTTCCATTTACCGTACCTGCCTGCACCCAGAGGGGGGAAAGCCCAAAGTCGACTGTGAAAACACTCCCCGCAGGTGCGAAAATAAAAGCTGTGGCTAAAAATACAGTCAGCAGCTGGGAGTTATTTGGAATGGGCTGTGTGCAGAAGAGAGCGTGGCAGTCCAGCTGGGGAGGCAGGTGTGGATGGGCTGACGGACAGAAAGCTGCCTATTTAGTCACACTGCAATCCCTCAAAGCAGGTGCCACGCAAACACGCCTAGCGTTTGCTCAATTTCCTTTTGTGTTGACTCATGCATAGCTTATTTGCGGTGGGCATTTCGGTGAGGGATGGGTAGGGGAAAAGCTTCAAAGCGAGCTGGATGAAAAAGGAGAATAACAAATGGGGAAGACTGAAAGAGAAAGAGAGTCGGAAAATAGGGATGCTTTATGCGGTCTTAGCGCAATCGACCAGCCTCTGAGCCGAGACTCCGATTCCCCTTGACAGTTATGCACTTCACTGGGTTTCGCATTGAGAGATAAGGAATTTATTTTTTTAGACAAAACAGGATTCTTTCGGTGTTTTGTTTTGTTCATATAACACGTCCTGTATTGTAGCTCTGTCACCATACATCCATTTAGCTTTAGCTAACACCGCAATGCATTTTGGGGTCAAGCACGGCCGTTGCCTTCCTAGACTTCGCTCTCATTTTTCATACATATCGCCTCAAGGACAGGAGGAGATGTAAAACTGACCCCCCGCTACTTTCTCTAATGAGTTCATATACAAATGACCTCCCTCTTTCTACTTTTGTCTCTTGATTGACAACAGGGGTTCCCTTTGACCCACATGTACATCTGTTATGCGACCCACATAAGCCAGTAAGATTGAGTGATTGAAGCGTTGTGAACCTCGGGGCGCATTGGGTTTTATTCGGGTCGGCTTTTCTGCAGAGCTCAGTTCGTGTAGGCCTCATTTGCATGTTCAGCCACATTCGGTTCTTAACTCGTGCAGTCTGCAGGAGTCCCCATCTCACTGGGGAGTCAAGTGAGTAACGCTGTTAGCACTAATTAGCAAGATTAGCTGCGCCGCTAATCTCCAACCCAAAACAATCAGAACAGAAAATCCCATGTTGTGACAATTACCTTTGAATATGTGAAAAATTGGATCACATGTTTTTTTCTTTTTTGCTTTCGTTATGTTTTATGAGGTTTGGGAAATCAAGTGATGCTGTGTATTTCTGAGACAAGATTGTTTTGATTGATTGTACTGTACTGTTTGTACAGAAGTAGCTTTTGGGTCTGACTTTTCCTGAAATTTGAGGATTTGGGAACCTTTCTCTTATTTGAATTTGAGCAACGCTACATATTTGCTTCGTAACATAATGTTTTTGTATTGACGCATTTTCTCTTTTTTTAGTTTGAAGCAAGGCATTAGTTATTTTAGAGCAAGCAAGAATTATGACTGGCAGGTTGAAACAAACAGTCCCAGCGGCGAGCACAGACCACTGTTCTCCAGGGTCTGCTGCTCACCACACACAAAACCCTGGTCTCTAGTGTGCTGGTGTCTTGTGGATGGAAGTTGTTATGAAATTTGAAGGCTCACGTAGTTTAACTTTTAGTTACTATACACTTGGCAAAGCCAGCACGCCGCAGCTCTCAAATGGAAAATTCCAAAGGGAGCCCATTTTACACAGACAGATAACAAGAATATAAAAAATATGTGAGGGAATGTTAAAAGTGTGTGGCCAAATATTCCTTCTCAAGTAGTGAATGTTTTGCAGGCTAATGTCGTGTCTCTCAGCAGGTTGCAGATGATAACAGTTGCTTCTTTTTACAAAGATTAAAAACTGTCTGTGACGCCTGTTTCCACAAGACATTTATAGTGTACAGTGAAACTACGTTAACCAAGAAAAATAGCTTACAGGCTATAGTCCAATTAGAGATTGTGCTTATGTCAGTGTTGGCAGTCGCCCTCGTTTTTCATGTTTACATAAGACGTGTCAAGTCCGGTACGCAGTGTGAGATCAACGCACTTGCAGTGAGGTCACGTTAGCAGTGGGTTACTGCAGTAACAGGCTTACCTGTATAGCCCTGCCTTGAACCTGCCCTCAGTTAACACTCTTCACCTTAGGGGCATTTAAGAATCAGTTTCATTGTTTCTCAGCCAAAATTGTCCAAGTGTGTGCGCTAATAGACTTTCCTTGCCTTCTATCAGTGCTCTAATTTACACCTCGTCAGCAAATGATCTGCGGGCCGGTTCTGCAGAGACATGCAGACCTTTTGTTTTGAATAGTTGTCTAGGATGAGACAACTATTCAAAACAAAACAAAATTAATCCTCCTCATAATTAAAGGGATAGATCACCCATTATTGTAAGTCCATATATGGAAATAATGAGAGACATGGGTTGAACATGCAGAATGGATTTTATTTAGATTTATGAGCCGCAGCACATTTTTAGTTAAAAACGGCATTCATTTTAATATGTTCCTCACAGAAAGTTAGCTTTAGAAAATAACAACATAAAGGTTTGATGTGACAGGTTTGATAATGACAAAATTGTCAAATTTGGGTGAACTGTCCCTTTAAGGATCTACTTTTCTCCACCGATCTTATTCTCTCTCTGTCGTTAGCGGGCCCAACACATCATAAATATTGAATGTGGGAGAATTTTGCGATTGGATGTGGAACATTGATATGATAGGAACATTGAATGTTGGTGAAATGTTGACACATGACATGTTTGTGAATATGTTTTGCTGATAAGTATTTATCTGCCGGATGTTGTGCCAGATGGGGTTGCGACGTAAAGCTGTGGAGGATTTTTGTGCTTTAGTGGGCGGCTGGGAAGACTGGATGCATAGGCTGCCTGCGGGTGTGGCAAATGGCCTAATCCCACTTTAATCTGCTCACACTCTGTGTAAATAACTGATTAGAAAGTGACACACACGCCGAGCATCCACAGATACTTACAGCCCAGAGCACTTTTATTTCTCTTTCATAGTGTTTAGTGCATTGATGCCTCACTTAGTTGATAAAACGCTCATGTTTGCATTTATCTTTCAAGCAGCGGTTCTCCAGCGGTGGTCCACATTTACATATACACTGCATTTGGCAGATGCTTTTATCTGACTTTTATCCGACAGGGCCTTCATGGTATACTTTGGTTTATTTTATCACTGTGTGTTTCATCTAGGAATCGAACCCCTGACCGTTGTGCAGCTAACACAATGCTTAACCAGTCGAGCTAAAGGAACACCTACAGGATTTCATATGGTCAGCGAATTCGTTGGCTGATTAAAAAAATAGATAATTATAATTAACAAAAAGCACCAAATATTGAATTAACAGACAAATTAATTAACCTGTAACAATGAATTGCCTGATTCATTAATGTTATTAATGTTTCTGTCATCTCATTTCAGTACTGTAAGTGACATTTACACAATTTAAGTAAATATGTGTGTTTACAGTTCACAGTGTGTGTTTGGTCCAATTTAATAGCGAGCGAACAGTCAGTTCATTTAGGTTCATTAACTGAAAGTGGCAGTCTGTTATATCAATGAAATAAGACCAAAACAGCATTCTGACAAAATTATAAATCAGTGGCTTAAAACGGGATCTGTAAAATATGATCTCCAAATAAGATTTGGCGTGTTAGTTGTAGTTTTGTGCTACTAAAGAAAAGTTCCACCACCTGAGAAAGTTTGAGTGTCACTGCCATAGAAATTGTATAAAAATAGAAAAGGAATAGAAATGATTCACTATAGCATAAAGATGGAGCTGTCTGGTGCGAGCGCCCGCTGTCTCTTAGACTCTGTTGTCATATGTGAGATGCAGACACACATGTTCCAGAGGAGCCAGACACCACAGGCAATTGTCTCTGTGTCTGTGAGTGGCCATATGTTGCACGTCCTCGTGTCGTAGCTTAAGGGAGATGCTCCCCTGGAGATGAGAAGTTATTGTAGTTTGAAATGAATCTCTCATCCCTCCCCCTTCCCATCATGCTTCATCCCCCTCAGCACGACTCACTCATTTGTTCTTATGGGATCAAGAGCAGAAAACACAGTCTTGATCAAACAGGTAGCCGCCACCAAATGCTGTCAGATGGCTTTGGTTTCGCTCCCGGTCCTCTAGAAAAAAAAAACGTCAAAAACATACCGCTTTGGTTGCCGAGCCTTTTCATCTGCCTCCAGATGTGGTTTAATTTACTGCGACTTGGCTAATTATGGTAATTAAGGATTAATTACTGTTAATTACTTTCGCATAAACTCATCACCAGTCAAAGACCGCAGCCTTATGAAATGTGCCACGCGTGCAAACACGCACCACAGGGACCTCTGCCAGTGTGCAGGGGTCCCTTTACATGTGGCTGCTTAAATATAGAGAGGGCCACAACAGAACAGGGTTACTGCTCTTACACACTCACCTCTGCTCTTCACCCCACCTGCACAGAACATCAAAACACAGCCATGTTCATCCATGTTCAGTACTGTTACACCATTGCCAAGACACAATAACACCATAAAGGCCAAGACACAAAGAGGAATTCCCTCATTAGAAAGCAGTATTGGGCAACTACAAATAGTAATGCTATTAACTTATGTTTTGGTAGTGTGAGAGTAGTTCAGCTGTAAAAATAATTCAATTGACAATTTGCTTTTTTCAGTGAGTAGCTGTAAAGCACAACAAAGCGCTACATTGCTGTTATACAACGTCATCTTGTATTGTGCATGCAGCCTTACAGCCAATGACTGTTATAGCATTTTTTGTATTGTATGTTTATTCCTTATCAAGAATAATTCAAATAAAAATCTTTATTGTTTATTTATATAAAAGTACATTTACATTAACTGTAAGCCTTTGGCATACAGTTCATGCAAAGTGGACAATTCATCATTACATGTGTTCCCTGGGCATAGAACCCACAACCTTTTGCATTGCTAATGCGATGCTCTACCAACTGAGCTACAGGAACATCTGTTCATAAGCCAGACATCTCTGTTTGTTTAAATAAATTATTAAATTATTATCAGATTTTATGTACTTACAATGTTACAAATCTTATGTTCTTATCAAATGTTAGTAAATCTTTTGAAATACCAGCTCTGAATGCTTTACCTAGCGCATCTTCACTGCTTTGTGTATGTCAGCCAAATGTTACTCTGCAGGTCTTTATTTGAGGAGAAAGATGACTTGATTTCCTTGGCGGTTGGTTGTTACAGAGAAATTCCTCTCTAACATGCAATCCTCATAAGAGAGGCAATAAACAGAGAGCCGGCGAGTTCCCTACGGAGCAGAGATTAAGTCATATGCACCTCTCTCTTTAGTAAACAGGCACCACACACATGCAGGGGATGACAGAAAGGAAGCCATTCCGCTCCGGCTCGATTAGATTAGCAAAATTCACTAGGAGAGCAGGAGGGGGGAAGAGAGACAAGCGTGCATAATTAATTCTGACTTTGATCACTGTCGCTGTCTTTCAAAGGGATCATTTCCCATCTCGGGCTCTTTAAGAGACAGACATTATAGAGCAACTCTGGAAACTCAATACATATCCCTTATTAAGCAATACAAAGGGGGAAATTCGCTGAGAATAAATTGCGCCCGCTGATGTTTAAGCGCGCGGTACACTAACGGAATTATGCAAATTGGGTAATGGCACAAACACGAGCAAAAATTCTGTGCTGAACGTAATTTGCACATCGCAGTTCCTGATCTTGCGGGTCTGGTCCTGAGTGTTAGATGTGGAGGATGAAATTGGCTATAGTGTTCTGAATAATTTACTGGGAGTTTACAGCATCACTCCACAACTGTGATCCAGCCTGTATGTATGTTTGGTTAACGTGAATTTCTCATGATCATCATTTGATGAATTATGGCTGCCATGATCAATAGAAAATGTACACAAAGATCTTGTTAATAAAGTTTACCCCCTGCTTTCTATAAATGGTGGTAGTGTGGCTTTAATTGCACTAGACAAATAGCATTGAGCTTTATGAATGAGCCATTTATAATAAGCCTTAATTTGCATAAAAGGGAAGCGTGTTTATCCTGAAATAAATGATAATTACTTAATTTTAAATAGTTACTGCGCATTGCTTCTTAGGGCATGTAGTAAACAAGATTTCAGGTGGTTAGTGAGAAAGATGCAGGTTTAGCGATAAAATTGTTGCAACTGTTTAGTGAATTTGCCCCAAAGTGTCACTCTTGAGCCTTATTGTTGAACAGATAATAGTTATGTACATCTTTAGTGTTTCGTAAATTCAATTATCCTTTGATGGTTTTATGTGTCATAATTCTTGAATTAAATGAACCAGTCTCGTGTATCCTTCTCCTCTTGATCTGTCCTGGCAACATACCCAAGCGAAAGATAACTAATAGAGCCCCAAGGCTATTAAGACTTGTCTAGCTTAATGCACCGAGCTGTAGTCTGATTAGATCTGGTGAGGTATATTTCCGAGGCACCTTAGAAGACAGGACTTTGATAGCCTGAGGACACTTGCGTTTCCTGTTTTGAATAACAAATTCTTTTAATGAAGGTCTTTAGATGGAAGCGCAGAGCTCTAAACTGTCTTGAGGTGTTCACCAGGCCGCATGGTGGAAGCTTGGTAATGCTAATCACGGTTATTAGCCGCAGCTTGGGGGGCCAGTGGTGGTTTGAGTGCACCACGTCTCGCTCAAGCACGGGATCTCTGTTGTCCACCCACCCCACTCGAGGTGGGGGGAAGGGGGTAGGAGATGAAACAACGGGGGCAGAGGAGCCACCAAAGCTGCGTAAGATAACGGCTGTCATCTCGGCTCCCACCAGCTGTCATCACGGCAGCGTATTCCAGTTCATTTTTTTAATTGACACTGTAGCCTCTTGAGCCTCTTTGTCATTTTGATTGGAGAGTCCCTCTATAAGACGTCACGGTCCGTGAGATGGCTGGTACCCAACAGACACTGAAGTGTATTTCCGTGAAATGAGTTTTTTAAAAGGAACAAGATGTTAAAAAAATGAAAATTCTGTCATTGTTTACTCACCTATACACAGTTTTATTTCAGTGAAAACACAAAAGTTGAAGTTTTTGCTACATAGCTCTTGCCATAATAAACATAATAAACGTTTATAGTCACTGTGTTCCACAGAAAAATTTCATATGGGTTTGGAATGACATGAGGGTGTGTTAACAATGACACTTGCATAAGGCTATATTGTTTTAATTTAAAACATAAGTAAGCTTGGCATGCAAGACCAGTAAAACATCTTTTATTTGTATACTGGGAGGAGACTCTGCATGAGGCAGTAACACAGAATGCAGTAGTTCAGCTGAACATGTTTAGAGTCCCTGCAGTACAGTCAAAGAGCAAGAGAACAGAGCTGTGCAGCAAGGCTTTAGATGGAGGTTGTTATTATTATGTTGACTGTGCCATAGACACAGTTTTTCTTACTGTCTCGCTCAATCTATGCAGACTGTGTAAGCAGACTGTAATGAATGACAGTGATGCTACATTAGCATGTTGCTGTTCCTGTTTTGGTCTCACGGACGAGTTAGTGACAGGCCCACCATGACACAGAGAGAGAGAAAAAAGAAAAACAGAATCAATGTCCTGGAGATACAACGTTTTGTCGTTCTTTGTTTTGCAACCTAACACACTGCTAACATTATACGTCATCATTTCCCAGAAAATGACTGTGGTAACTACGATATCTGACAAAATAACTACAATTATTATTGCTACAACAAACTGTGGTAACTTGGTATTAGCCTCCACTGATATTTATACTAATAAAAAAATGACAGAAATGTCTTACTGATCTAAACTGTCCCAAATTAACTAGTTAATTCCCATTTTAATTAATTATGGTTTTGCAGTCATAGCAATAACTGCAGTAACTAGGGGATCAACAATATGTAATTACACTAGTATCAGAAAATATTAGCATTTATTACCTTATTGTATCTGTCCGGTCAGATATTGTATCTGTCAGATATTTTAACAGTAAAGTTTTTGTATTCTAATCCAGGTTTTAGAAGTATTGAACAGTCGTCCATATTTTTTTTACAGTGCATTTACCTTGTATATATTTTATGCATTTACTTTAATTGCTTGATTTAACTTAAAGCACAAACATTTGTGTGACATTTATAAAAATTTTTACTGAATATGAGGTGTAAGTGTTATATACAATTTTATATAAGAAAAAAAAATTCTACCCTTTAGTAGTTTAACTATCATGTTTACTGTATATCCTGCTGTATGTATTCTTGTATCCTGCTGTAAAGCAGCACTACTGCCTGTTGTAGT
>JAZGTI010015758.1:0-13196 GCA_036877585.1 Botia kubotai
GTTCTGTTTCTATTTTTGTGTTTGATTTGTTTAATAAAACCTTATTTTTATACTGCTGCCTGCAACTGGGTTCTTCCTCTTTTCTCAAACCTGACTATATATATATATATATACAGTTATTATTTATTGAACAAAAGCGGTTAATCTAACAAAAACTGGAAATTTGACTTGTGCAGTAGTATGTGAAACCTTTTATTTAGTAGCTTGTGGCACCTCCTTTTGCAGCCATTACTTACAACCAAACATCTTCTGTAACCACTGATCAGTCTCTCACATCTGTCTTTGGGGATTTTTGCCCACTTCTCTTTGCAGAACTCAGCCAGCTGAGAGAGGTTGGAAGGACATCTGGCATGTACCGCTCGTTTCAGGTCTAGCCTCAACATTTTAATTGGATTGAGATCTGGACTTTGACTAGGCCAATCAACAGTGTGAACCTTCTTTTAAGCCATTCCTTGGTGAATTTGCTTGAATGCTTAGGGTCATTATCTTGTTGCATCACCCATTTTCGGCCCAGCTTCAGCTCTCTGATTGATGGCAGGTGATTTTCTTCAAGAATTTGTTGATAGGTCTGATAATTCCAGTTTCCCTGAATAAAATAAAGTCACCCTGGCCCGGAGGCAGAAAAGCAGCCCCAGACCTTCACATTTCCACCACAATGCTTCACTGTTGGGAGGAGGTTCTTTTCCTGGAATTTAGTGTTGGCTTTGGTCCAAACATGGCGGCTTTGATTATGTCCAAATAAATCTATTTTGGATTAATCTGTCCACAGAATGGCCTAAAAGGCCTCTGGTTTGTCCAAATGCTCTCTGGCAAAGAAACAGACAGCTTTGTTCTTATTTTGAGAGCAGAGGCTTCTTTCTAACAACCCTCCCATAAATGTCATGTCTGTTACATTTTTGTCTGATTGTAGACGCATGTACATTTACCCTAGATGCTGCCAAAGAGGTCTGCAACTCTGATGAGGTGATGTGTGGGTTTGCCTTTACTTCATTTATTATTTTTCTGGTGCTTCTTGATGAAAGTTTTGATGGGCGTCCACTTCTAGGCAGAGTTTTGATTATGTTGAATGCCCTCCATTTGTAGATGATTTGTCTTACAGTGGATGGATGCAGTTGGAATCTCATGATTTTATAGCCTTCCCCAGAATGATGGGCTGTCACCACCTTTCTCCTGATGTCCTTGGATATCTCCTTTCCTCTTGGCATTGTTTGACTCCTTGGCACTACACTGGTTTGGTTGGTTTTCCAATAGAAAACACTCAGTAATGTTGCCGGGGCAAAACAAGACTTCGCAATGAATGAAACCAACAGGGAGTTTAAATAGAGCGGTTAATGACTAACAGGTGGCAACCAGAAGATAATCAGTCCTACGTATGGGGCTTGTGGGAAATGCGGTGGGAGGGGTCTGTTTCCTAAGACCCTCACCCTCCGGACCTCCAACCGGCTCACCAGCAGGTTTCAGCAAGGAAACATAAAATGTAGGGGAAATACAATAGTTACTAGGCAATTTAAGACGAACAAAAACTGGAGTGATTAATTTTAGAATTTTGAATGGACCCACATACCTAGGACTGAGTTTCTTGCATGTCAGCCATAGTCATAGGTCCCTCGTAGAGAGCCAGACTCACTGTCCAGGAGCAAAGGTGACGATTCGCCTGAAGGGGCTGGCGTAGAACTGCGTGCTGAAGGTGAGTATGAGCTCTCTCCCAGACCTCCTCACCACATTGGAGCCAGTCTGTTACAGCAGGGAGGTCTGTGGACTCACCAGACCATGGGAACAATGGTGGCTGGAAGCCAAGGACGCACTTAATAGGGATAATTCCTGTAGCTGTTTTTACTAGGGAATTTTGAGCATACTCTGCCCACATGAGATACCTGCTCCAGTTGGATCGTTGCTGCTTACAATAAGAACGTGGGAATCTAATGATCACTTGGTTGAGGCACTCCATTTGTCAATTGGATTGTGGCTGATATTCAGATGTCAGACTTATATTCTCCCACCGAGATGCTTTAAGAATGCAGAAGAATTGTGGTATTATCAAGAGAGTTCAAGACAAGAACTTCATGTACTTGTGTGAGCAGATGCTTTCTGAAGGGCTCATGGACAAAGGTGAGCTCCTTAGGACATTCCATGG
The DNA here is from genome assembly GCA_036877585.1 of Botia kubotai. Classification (NCBI taxonomy): domain Eukaryota; kingdom Metazoa; phylum Chordata; class Actinopteri; order Cypriniformes; family Botiidae; genus Botia; species Botia kubotai. Next base: position 2,135 of record JAZGTI010015758.1, read on the forward strand.
GTTGTGAGTTCTGACAGTTAGCATTCTGAATCTGTACCGGAGCGACTAGGAGAGTCTCAGGGATAAAGTTTTCAGGGGATTTGGGGGATTTAGGGAGTTTCTCTGACTGAAAAGAAAGAGCATCTTGGTACCTGGGCAATAAGTCACAGTAAAGTTAAAACGAATGAAAAACAAGGACCATCTGGCCTGCCTAGGGTTAAGACGTTTGGCAGATCGGAGGTATTCCAGATTCTTATGGTCAGTGATTACAACAAAAGGGTGTATTGCACCAACCCCAGTGTTGGAGGCGTCTATTTCAAGGATCGGGGTGGTGGAGTATGGGAGCAGAAGTAAAGCGGGATTTTAGTTTAGCGAATGCCCTGGTAGCTTCGGGGTTCCATGGCCATTTGCCCATTGTTCGTTTGGTGAGAGAGGTCAGAGGTGCTGCGACAGAACTGAAATTTTGAATAAAACAATGATAAAAATTTGCAAAACCTAAAATATGCTGGAGCTCCTTAACCATTTTTGGTTGTGGCTATTAGGTCACAGTTTTAACTTTTTGGTCATCCATGGCTCCTGACTAATAATGTACCCTAAAAAGGCAGTGCTAGTTTGGTGGAATTCACATTTTTCCCTTTTTACAAAGAGTTGATTTTCAATTAAATGAGTATGTTTGTTTCTAACTTGAGTAACATGCTCTTCGAAAGTCAGTGGAAAAAATCAGGATGTCATCAATGTAGACAATCACCCATTTCTCTAGCATGTCGTGGAGGATATTAATCATAAATGATTGGAAAACTGAAGGGCTGTTAGCTAATCCAAAGGGCCTAAGTAGGTACTTACTGAAAGTGACCGCTAGAAGTCGAGAAGGCAGTTTTCCACTCGTCACCTTCCTGAATGCTGCAGACCAAATTATAAGCACTGCGTAAGTCTAACTTCGTGAAGAATCAGGCTTTTGTCAATTGTTCAAGGCGACTGGGACTAATGGGAGTGGATAGGAACTTTATAGTAACCTCATTCAAGCCTCTATAGTCAATACATGGTCTTAATCCCCCGTCCTTCTTCTTGACAAAGAAAAAAACATCAGATGCTGGTGAATTGGACGGGCAGATGAATCCCTTGGCTATTTCCTCATCTATGTATTGTTTCATAGCTTCAGACTCAAGTTGGGACAACGGAAAAATACAGCCTCTAGAAGGAGTAGTGCCCAGAACTAAATTGATGGCACAATCCACAGCACAATGGGGAGGTAAGCAAGAAGCTTTCTTTTTACTGAAAGCTTCCATTAAATCTGAATATTCGGAAGGGATAGCTGATTTGTGATCCGGGGACTCCTCGATCAGTGATTGAGAACTAGGTTTATGACTTAACATGGTCAGACATTTCTCGTGACTATCGACGGACTATCTGACCCTCTGTCCAAGAAATAACGGGATCATGGCTACGCAACCAGGGCAGACCCAGAACTATGGTATGGTTAGGAGAGGAGATGGCAAAGAGTTGAATGATCTCTGAGTGGAGAGCACTTATATGGAGCTGTAATTTCTCTGTTTTATAATCCACTCTTCCTACTCCCAACGGACGACCATCTAACGCCTCCACTACCAGAGAGGAATTGCAGGAAATTAGTACATGGTTATGGTCTTTAGCAAATTCAATAGAGATTTGCAGCCGCTCCAGAGTCTATGAGAGCAGATATAGTTATTGATCTATCCTGAATGACTAAAGTAACTTGCATTCTGATAACGTTGTTTTGGACCTTCTGAGCAAAATTAACACGGCTAGAGGTTGGTCTTACGGGCCAGTTCAACTTTTGGTGGCCAGGTTGGCCACAGTAGAGACACATGCGGGAACGAAGACGATGTTCACACACCAGAGCTCCGGATTCAGTGCTTTTCAATCAGTTTTTAGGGTATCCTTGATCCATTCAGTTTGAGCTGCCTGAGTACGGAACGTTAGGTCATACTCGGCAGCGCTCTGCCCTCCCAGGGTGAGATAACAACTGCTCACCTGGACTTTTCCCCTCAGACGGGTGCTCGAACACTTCTCGGAATTGACGAAGAAATACATTGAACGTGGAAAAACAGATCGGTCCACCCGCCAGACTGCCGGTGCCCAGTCTAAAGTCCTTCCTGTAAGTAATGAACAAACAAAGGCAATACGACTGTCCTCTGTAGGAAATAAAGCAGGCTGTTGGTTAATAAATAGTGAGCTTGTAACAGGAAGTCTTTGCATTTGGAAGAGTTACCGTCTTACTTTTTAGGAAATGCGAGTCGGGGATTCACGGAAGATGGTATTACAGGGAGCACATGGCTGGATGTCTGAGGGGATGCCACCGCTGATAACGGAGGGTTTAGATGAACTCCTCCATAACAGTAGCCATACATTGCCTAGAATTTGCAAAAATGTTTCTAGAGGCATATGATGCAATGATTTTTTCAGTGTAATGGAGTTCCTATCTATTCTAGGTTCTTATTGGCTGTCTTTTGTCATTATTTACTCCAAGTAATTTTTTTTAATAAAACTGTAGTTTTTTAATGGCGGAAATTAATTTAAATTGGAGTAATTATAAGGGCTTTTTAAGATCATAAACTCGGTGTGTTCCATTGGCTGTTTTTTTTATAGGGAAGTCACTTCATCCAAAAAATCTTTTAATGTGATTTGTTGTTTTAGTTGTAAGACAGTTGCATATTTGAATGAATTTTGATAAAGAATAACTCTGAGGTATCAAATTTTAGTCAATAAATTTTGAGGTGTATATTAGGTCTACTGTATTTCGTTGCCTTGTACCCACATGTGCAGTGACAATAAAGTTGAATCTAATCTAATCTAAATTAGGTTGAAATAGGTGTAAATTAGGAAAGTTTTCATTTTTGATATTGGAATACACAACTTATATTTCAAAGGTTCTCCACAGATCTCCAACCATTAAATAACACTAGATCAACCCAATAGTCCTTGGACATAATGAGCGGTTGATATTATGGTTGATATTATGGTATTTTGGAAAAAATATGGTTATTGATATATGATGGAAAAGTTTTGTAAGAAGAGAGAATAAAGTCAACTGCAAATATGAAGCACTTCCAAGTGTGATATTACAGTGAAACAGTTGCTGTGTCCCTCTCCATCCCAGATTACTTATAACTGAAGCATTCTATTGCTAATAAACAGTACATTGGCAGACATTCGTGCTTTCATGGTGAAATGCATAAAAAGTTTCATAAAACTTACCAATGTATAAAAAAAAAACTTGAAATCAGATTTGACTTTATTAACTTTTTAATAAATTCTAATGTAAACGCTTAATCTATGCATATTATTTAAAGATGCAATTCATAAATTTTGCCTCCCCAGTGCCGTCTTTGTTTGAAACATAAAATGGCAAATTACTTCTGGAGATATTTTCTTACTGTTTACAGACATGACGTAACCATACTAGTGAAGTAAAAATGACATCTTCCTTTAAATTGGGTTAATCATTACTATAAATTTACATTTGCAAAGTGGTACAGTTAAGGACACAGTTTTGAACACTTATATGTTATGTACTTGTTTAAGAAAGATTTATATTCATTTCTTCAATTTTATGTATTGCAGCATTAAAACACAATTCTTGATAATCGTTCTTCACAATGCAATTGGTCTGCCTCTGAAACAACTTTACTTTAAGGCTGACATAACCAGTTGCCCACAGTACCAAGTGAATGTTAACAAATAGCCAAACAGCTATTCAAAGAGTTGTTTTAAACTGCTGTACATCCATAAATCTTGCGAACAGTTAGCCTGTTACGGAGGAGGTCGCCGCTCCACCTCCTACGGGTCGCCAGCGGGAATCCTTGCCAGAATACTAACCCATTGTTGTGAACTACAATTCCCATCGGCCCCGTACCCAGGACTGATGAGCTTCCGGTTTGCCACCCATGTCCAATTAATCTACCTATAAAGCCCAGGATCACGCTTCACTCAATGCAATGACTTGTTTCAATGACCGAGCGTTTCCTCGGACTGCTTTCCCGTTACCATTTCGACTGTTTATCGTTTTTGAACTTTTGCTGCCTGCCTCAACCCTTGCCTGTGTTTACGTTTTGTTCATGTATCGCCTACATTGCTCGGTTTGCCGGTTTTTGACTATTTCCTTTTTACTGATTGTGATTGCTAATAAAGAGCTGCATATGGATCCCGCTGCATCAGCGTCTCCGTTATATAGCCCAAAACTAAAAATTCTGTTATTAGTAACTTACAACTCTCAAAATGTCTTTTTCCAAAAATCCGACTTTTATCCATCAGCTGTCCAGTCTTACTATCCGTACCGATGCATTACGTCGAATTATAACACAGGCATAAAAGCGTACTGTGCAAGTTTGGTTATTGCATTTATGCTGGTTATTATAATAATAAAGGTTGTGACGATATTAGAAAATAACAATGATATGGCAGAGTTAGCATTGAGATACATCAAGATTCTTAAGGGTAAAGTTTACCTTTAGTTTCCATGTTCTTGTTCTGATAAAAAAGCCTCCTCAAAATTAGGTTCCAGTCATACAGTGCCTTGCAAAAGTATTCATACCCCTTGAAGTTTTCCACATTTTGTAACATTACAACCACAAACTTAAATGTTTTTTATTGAGATTGTATGTAATAGACCAACACAAAGTAGCACATAATTGTGAAGTAGAACAAAAATGATACATGGTTTTCAAAATTTTAAGCAAGTACAAATCTGAAAGTGTGGTGTGCATTTGTATTCACCCCCCTGCGTCAATACTTTGTAGAGACACCTTTCACTGCAATTACAGCTGCAAGTCTTTTGGGGTATTTTTCTACCAGCTTTGCACATCTAGAGATTGAAATTTTTGCCCATTCTTCTTTGCAAAATAGCTCAAACTCAGCCAGATTGGATGGGAAGCGTCTGTGAACAGCAATTTTCAAGTCTTGCCACAGATGCTCAATGGGATTTAGGTCTGGACTTTGACTGGGCCATTCTAACACATGAATATTCTTTGATCCAAACCATTCCATTGTAGCTCTGGCTGTATGTTTAGGGTCAATGTCTTGCTGGAAGGTGAAGGCAAACTGCAAACGTTACTTCTTATGTCTTTCTTTCAACAATGGCTTTCTTCTTGCCACTCTTCCATAAAGGCCGGATTTGTGGAGTACACGTCTTATAGTTGTCCTGTGGACAGATTCTCCCATCCGAGCTGTGGATTTCTGCAGCTCCTCTAGAGTGACCAGGGGCCTCTTGGCTGCTTCTCTGACCAGTGCTGTTCTTGCTCGGTCTGTCAGTTTAGGTGGACGACCATGTCTTGGTAGGTTTGCAGTTGTGGCATACTTGCATACTTGTTCCATTTTTGTATGATGTAATGAACAGTGCTCCTTGAGATGTTCAAAGCTTGGGATTTTTTTTTATAACCTACCCCTGCTTTAAACGTCTCCACAACTTTATCCCTGATCTGTCTGGTGAGTTCCTTGGTCTTCATGATGGTGTTTGTTCACTAGTGTTCTCTAACAAACCACTGACAAAATGTGAAAAAGTTCAAGGGGTATGAATACTTTTGCAAGGCACTGTATTTCAGGAGGGGAGAAACCCTTGACAATCCACTACAAATTGTCTGGCTCCATTTTGGTGTGGAAAGGCCACTTTTCACTATTTGAAAATTCCCAAAGGATGATGTCAAACCCTGCCCTATATATTTTGTCTGGGTTAACTCTGAAATATTCAACAATACAGAAGTAAAATGGGTTGCAAATACAATTCAGTGCTTAGTGCTTCTCAGCCCATGATAATGTTTGAAAAACATTTTAAAACATTGCATGTGTTTATAATATTGCATGTGAACTGCATGTGAACAAACAAACAAGTATGTCTAACTATTGCAGCACATTGTATTTTGTAATCTTCTCAAAGAATGCTTTGACATTTAATTTAAATTCAAGAGAAGTGCAATCAAGAGCTGATTAAAGCAATAATATTCAATCTCTTATGAACATTAACATAAAAAAATATGACATTTAAACACGGCACCGAACATGCTCATGTTCATAACCAGTAGTCTTTCCTTACATTATAACTGATGATTGGCAAATCTTACTTAACAGTAGTTAGCATATTACAGCCTGAGCTGTAATATAACATTGTTTTTTTTCTAATCTTCCTTAAACAAACCAAATTCTTGATGTGCATTGATGAATTCATATATACTCAAAAGAAAAGTGACATTAAGTTTTCAGATATAAGCTGGGGTGCTGGTTGGGGTGCTTGTATGGAAAAAAAATAGCAAAGCATTCATGGGTTGAACCAGAATCTGACGTCCAACTGCTCAGATGAACAAGGTGATGTTCTGAAAGCTCCACAGAATCACAGTGTGTATACTCTTCAGAGAAATCAACCTACAAATAGTTTACTTACAGCATACAATGCCAAATACAATGCCAAATACGAACCCTATACTGTACGGGTGTATTTAGTTTTAGATGGATGTCTTTTAGGCTTCCTCAATGTTGCCACACTGATGATTAGGCTGTCTGTCTTAAATGCATACTAGAAATGGCCCCCAAGCCTGGCAACAGTAACTAATAACAGTGTAATCACTGTCCCTTGCCATGAAAGAAATACCCCATCTCTTTTGCTCAATACCTCTGCTGCTATCTCACACCCTGAGGGAATAAATAGGCTCTAAGTCACACCATCCTGCCAGGAGATTGCCTGTTAGCTTTGCTTTATTCATCTTATTCATCTCTGCACTCCCTCACAATATTTCTCTGGGGCTTGCATAAAGCACTTTTCATGAAAGATGAGCTTTCTCACAGGATTATTTTTGTCAATCAGAAGCCATCTTTTCACGACAGATTATTTTGTTCAATTATAACATACTCAAGGGCTTGACAGGTAGATTACATGTGGAAAATGCAAAAAGTCCGAATTCTTAACATTTCAAGCTTTCTGTATTTCTGTATTAGAACAATCACCTTGATTCCTTTATTCCTATATAGCCTCCAAAAAGCCTCCTTCAAAAGCCTTTCATAGATTAATCTTTTAAAGGTATTGTCACTGTTGACAGTGAGGGGAGTCCCACAGGACCCCAACATGACAAGATGTTTCTGTAGCTTTATGTGAATGGTTTCACTCAAGACTCAGAGAGTTGAAAAAAAAATGCAGCATTGATCCAGAGCCTCAATTTGCCAGGCTTTTCAAAGCCACACCCCCATCTCCAGCACATCAAGGTCCACTTTGAAGGGATGTGCTTGGATATGCCTGAAGGAAGAAAAAAGCGTCAGTAAAGCTGACGAACAACATTGGCTCACCAGGAAAATTCTACATTATAATCTGGATAAGATTTTGTTTTTCTCTTCATTAAATTATGAAACTGCAACTCCAGCCTGTATCCAACGTTGCTATTCTCAGTCAAAGAAACAGAAAATAGTTTTGGCCATGGGCTATTTTTGAACATGTAAAATGTAGCAATAGCAACAGACCCACCTTAAAAACAATCCCTAAAGATGTCTGACAGAACAAGGAATAAAAAAATAATATGTTCTCCAAAATAAAGCTGCTGTATTGATCTGTGTGTTCCTCAGAGATACATCTTTGTCAATTTGGTGGCACTCGTTGCTTGTGGAGACATAAGTTTTGCTTTATAGCATGTCTGTTAGCCTCATAAAGCAGACAACAAACCCTGCTATTTTTACAGCACAGATCTACTTGTTGTCTTAAATAAAACCATCTTCAACAACAAATAAAACTTTTATTCTTGAAGAAGCAGAGAAAACATGCAGCCTTTCATGCAATAGACCCTCAATAACCAGTTTTCCATCTGTCGGAGTTGCATTAAACAGTATCCTCAGAGCCATATATTACAATTCATTGTCCTTTGATGTCTGAATTTGAGAAGGAATCTACTTATTGACTCCTGAAAGTTTGTGAGTCCTGAAACTTTTCCCAAATAATGATAAACAAGCCACTAATTAACTGGGAAACTAGATCTTTAGACACAGTGTCACTGTGTGTTTGGGTCCTTTAATAAGAGTTCAAAGACCCTGCATACATTCAAACCATCAGTGTGCCTCCTTATGCATTCATAAAGAGTTTATGAATTGCTAATAATGTGAATTCAGTCAACCAAACTAAAGTCACTCCACATAAAGCACTCCCAATCACATTTGCTAATGCATTCTAACTCTCTGTATATATGCTTTGATACCTGTTATGATTATGAAATAGATTGCATTTTTCTCTCGCATTATAGGAGCATTTCACATTTGCCATTTCATTGTTAAACTCATTTGAGGTCTGTACCTTTGAATAATTTGAAATGCAGAGTTCCCAACTGTGCCAATTGCCCTAAGCAATTTGTCTATGATGATGAACTATTTAATGAGTGAATAGAAGATCCGCAAAATAGCAGGGCCTATCTATTTACACAATGACAGTCTTTGTTATCGGTGGGGGGAATGTTTAAACTTTCGTCAAGCCTGTTGGGTTGCCATAGTTCCAACCTCCCATAAAGACTCTCATCATCCCAGGTCAGAGCTATTTTCCATCATTTGCTTATGGGGTGGAGAATTGAAAGTAATAAGGGAACAGGCAAAAATGACAGTTACAAAAGTGACAGCTAGAACCAGAGAGCATTTAAATAACAGACCTTGAGCATTACCCTGTGAGGTTATGACACAGTCTTTGATTGTTTTAGAAAAGTACAGCATTGACTGTACATTTCCTTTTATATTCCAGAAAAGAAGCCAAATGTTGAGCCACAACATGGTGTACCTAACAAGCAAAAGGGTCAGGATCCCATTGCATGCTACTAGTTTTCCAAAAATGGCACCAAAATGTCATCTAGAATATATAATTTTATGTAAATATGTCTACCACCAGAGGTATTGGATATTGGATAAAGGTGGATAATGTGGTTGATTTACATTGTGGATGGGGTTGTTCTGTCTTCTGAGTTGTACAGTTTGTTAGAAGTGTCGAATTTCACTTGTGGTTTCTCCAAAAAATGGTATGCATGCCTCCTGATCAATACAGAAGCACTTCCTAAAAAACACTTTGCTGTCACATTCCCTATCCATTGTATTAGGGACAAGCATGCATTTTTAGGAGCTACTTCAGGAGTGGTGGTAAAATATGCTTTGTTACCTGTTCAGCATAATTTCATCAGTGAATCACACAGAAACACAAGCCATAGGAAAGGAAAATCATAGATGAGATCTCTTTTATTTTAGACAAAGAGAATCTGAGACAAAGTTGATACTTAAATGAAACACAACTCCAACAAATCTACGGAGCTCTAAAAGAGCAACCTCTGAGAAATATAATTTTCTTTCGGGAATGCAGACAGCACATGCAAAGTAAATATGTAGGTCTACTCGGTTTTAAAAGAAAAAGTGAGATAATGAGTGTTGGATTTAGTTCTAAAACCTTAAATAAACCAGGGGCCTCATTTATAAACCTGTGCACGCAGAAATGTAATCATAGGGTGTACTTATGCTAATTCAATTTATGCTAAATTCCAAATTTAAATCTAGATTAAAGACACCTTTTTAGCCAAGCATTCACATAATGCATTCCAAAACCTAATATTCCAGTTACATTGGATAAAATGCTTATGATTGCTAGTAATGTTACAAACTGCAGTTATGCTAATTTTTCTTTATTTGCTTCCTATTTCTATCTTGGAATATCTATTCCAGAGTAGCTAGAGATCACGCCAGCTCCGGTATGGAACCAGCATCTTAAGATGACTTTAGATGACCCAACACCGTGTAGAGAAGATGACGACCTCTGACTTTGGATGGTTGCCATTTCTGCTTTAATACATACACAATATTACCCATATTTGCGTAATCTATACCGTTTTACTGTCAATGTTTAACTTTCATTTTTCTGTAAAGCAACTTTAGATGATATGTATTGTGAAAAGCTACACAAATAAATGTGAATTGAAATCCACAGATTTTTAAAAACGTCTTTGATGTGGAAATAAGCTTATCACCATGTCACGTTGTAAGCAGTTGTACCCTTCCATGTGGCAGAGTCTAAGTACTGCAGTTTCTGGCAATCTAAGCAACCATAATTATTATTGTTCATTCTCAAGTAACATATTTGGACGTTGACTGGTTCCCTTTATATGCTAATGACATTAATTAGGGGGTGTTTACAAGGCAGAGATCTGCAATCATTTAGTTGCGTACAATTTTAAGATTGTTTGCGATTTATCTGGAATAGAGGTATATGCACGTTTTATGCGTACAGTATTTTCTCTGATATATATGTACCCACATTTAAGAAATGATCTTTGATCAAATATAGGACAGTTTCTCTGCAACATTTTATAAATGAGCCATTTTCTTCTTCACACCTGTTATTGAGGAGTCAAACAGGTGTCAGTGGAGTCTTAGAAAGTGTTGTGAGACTAGAAGTTAATGTAGCTCAAAGCTGTTCAAGAGTAATGAACTAGTTTTCTACAGAATGTGGGGGAAAAGAGCACACCCCACCCCCTCAGCAGATTCATTTGTAGTATCTGAATAATCTGTCAGGTGTATATCGGTTCATTAACCCAGACGTAGAAACCTGTGTTCTATTTACAGCGATTCACTTTTCACCCCAAAAATGGTTCACATGTGGCTTGGTGCCACCCAACAACCTATTTCTGCATGAAAACCTTTTATTTGGTGTGTGTGGGTACTGTGTCTATTTGTGGGAGTCATGCCTAATTGAGTCATTTCAATTATTAAAGGTGATTCATTATTTTGACATATCTCTGTTTGAGTCTGGTCTATGCTGTCTGCTCATTTGAGTTTTAATTAAAACGTTTACCGGGATAATGTTTTTAATTAACAGGGTGACTTGTGCCGAGTAGGGAATCTTCTTTTAATATTGACCACCACCACTGAGGATCCATCAAGATCAAATAAATTGTTTGACACATGGTATGATACAACTGGATACCTGCACGTTTATATGTGATTAATGGTAACTTGTGACAGGAAACAACTACAGAACCCATAATGCACTGCAATAAGTAGGAGGAGTCAGTAGCCAGAAGGAAATGGGAGAAACAGGTTAATTTTGATGCAGGTG